>APFE030622251.1:0-17241 GCA_000404065.3 Pinus taeda
CTCTGCCTTCACCGCCTCCTCCTCTACCACCTCCACCTCTACCTCCTCCTGTACTACCTCCACCCCCTCCTCCTCCACCTCTGCCTCCACCTCCACCACTTCCACCCCCTCCTCCTTCTCCTCCACCTCCACCACCTCTACCTCCTCCACCACGTACTCCTCCTCCTCCTCCTCTGCCACTTCCACCTCCTCTGCCACCTCAACCTTCATCTCCTCCTCCTCCACCTCCTCCTCTTCCACCGACTCTGCCTACTACTCCTCATCCTCCACCACCTCCACCTTTGCAACCTCTTCCACCACCTCCTCCTCTTCCTCCTCCACCTCCTTCTCATACTCCACCTCTACCACCACCTCCTTAACCACCTTTTCCTTTGCTTCCTCCTCCTCCTCCTCCTACAACTTCTCCACATCCACCAGCAATGCCACCACCTCCACCTATATATAAAAATATATACATGATAATATAACAAATAATATGTATAAAAATTGCAATATAAATAAGTAATTATGAGAACAACAATTTAATTAATAAAACTTAATTTAGTTTTCTAGTTTAAGTCAACTATTATTTTTAGAATTTCACTAACAAAGTTATGGTAAAGGAAATAAATATTATGTGTGGCCACTCATGATTTTGAATATTAAAGTTGTAAGAGTGGTGAACATGAAAAGTGAACACCAAGTCATAAAAGTGCAGTGTCGTTTAACAAAACAACATTTCCGTTTTTTATTTGCAAAAAAAATAGTTATTTTTTACATATTCATATTTCTACAAATTTATATTTAAAAATATTAATAATACTTTTTATATTTAAAAATACAATTTATAATATTGAATTTATTTTTCTACTAAAGATTTGAAAATATATGATCTAAGCCAAAGTTCCAATTCCAATAAAAAAAAATTGAATCTATTTGCGAATAGAGTTAAAAAATGAGACATCAAAGTGTATTACCCACCCAACAAACATTTCCAATCCGTCATTTGACAAACCCAGGTGAACGTTTGCATGAATTTCCATAGATTCAAATTCGTAATCTAGTTTTTTGGATAATAATTTTGGGGTTACCAGTATCTATGATTGATGTCTGAGTAATCACCAAAATTCAGTGAAAAGGATTGAGCCGATATAGTAATTGAGGATGAGTGTTGATGACGAAGTGTTTATACTTTTCAATGTGTAAACAAAAGTACAATGGAACACGAAAAATATCACAAAGTATTACCATAGTTGCAGAAAAATAATTATAAACCAGTGATCGTTCAAACAAAATTATCCATAAACGATATCCAGTTGCACATTTTTTTTTTAAACAACACTTTAAAACAATGATTGTACCAATAAATTATCCATAAAACAAGTCTCGAAAAAAAGCATGGCTTCAAATGTGCAAACAAAACTATCCATAAAGAATATCCATAGTTTTAGGAAAAAATTATAAACTGGAGTTTAAAAAAAATACATGGCTTCAAATGTGCAAACAAAACTATCCATAAAGAATATCCATAGTTTTAGGAAAAAATTATAAACTGGAGTTTAAAAAAAATATCGAAAAAGAAAAGGCATGGTTCAAACAAAATTATAAACCATATTTTAAAACAAGTCTCGAAAAAAAGCATGGCTTCAAATGTCCAAACAAAACTATCCATAAAGAATATCCATAGTTTTAGGAAAAAATTATAAACTGGAGTTTAAAAAAAATATCGAAAAAGAAAAGGCATGGTTCAAGAATGTTAAGATAATTCAAACTGACAAAAATGGCTACTTACCTCCAGTGCGATGGGAAGTATTGTTATGAAGTGCTAGGTGTGTTGCCCATCGATCGAACACGAGCTTCAGAGATCTTCAATCCAAGGCTCTACCATCAAAGATATAGATCAAACACACGACTTTCATATACTCAGTCTGACGCTCTCCGAACAAAGATACAGATCGAACGAACACACGACCTTCAAAGATATTCAGTCTCACGCTCTCCCATCAAAAATATAGATCGAACGCACGACCATCATATCATATATTCATTCTCACGCTCCCCCAACAAAGATACAGAGACAACAACATTGGCGTTACCCATGAAAACACTAATTCAAAACCGCCGCCGCTATGAAAAAAACGGTTCTAATTCAAGAAGACAGCCCATAAAACCAAAAAGTTACCTTAATTTAGAAAGTAAAGCAAAATATAGCAAAAATAAACTAAATTTGAAAAGAAAAATATTAATTACATTGGCTTCACAAAAAGGCCAACGATTAAATTAAAAGAATACAAACTAAAATAATTAACCTTTAAATTTTAGAGAAAGGTAAAATAAAAGATTAAAAATTAAATTTAAAAAAATTGTTAACTGTTTTTGACGTAAAAGATTGAAATTTTGAGAGTAAGAAAGACCAAACAGTTGATAACAAAGTAAAAACTTAAAAGTTAAATATTAAAATACGCAGTTTCAAATTTAGAAAGACTCATTGTTTAATTGATTTGTTGTAAAAAATGAAAATTTCAAAGTTAGAAATGTAATGGTAACATTTAAAAATGTAAACTGTAAATTGGTTTCTTCAAAGTACACACAATATGATCAAAGTTAATGAAATGTCAATTTTTATCTTAGTGACTCACACTATCGGACCCAGTTTGAATTCACACAATTACCAAAAAAGTTAATGCTTAAATTTGAAATGTCAATATTTATCTCAGTGACTCACAATATCTGACCTCGGTTTGAATTCACACCATTACCAAAAAATTTAATGCTTAAATTTGAAATGTCAATATTTATCTCAGTGACTCATAGTATCTGACCTGGTTTGAATTCACACAATCACCAAAAAGCGGTGAAAGTAATTATACATATTTTTTTATTATTAAAAGTCATATGGCTTAATAACATTTTTCACTAATAAAATAACTTTATTAATTAATAAATAAAATCATACAAATTAATAATCATCTTCACTAAAGTTATATGGATTAATAATCCTCTTCATTATTAATTAAAAAATAATTAATTTACATTTTTCTAAATACTTTTACGTTGGAAATTTTGAATCATAAATATATAAATAACATATTTATTTCAAATTTTTAGATAACTTATTTTTTTCAATCTTTCTAACGGCCTTGCAAAAGCTTAGGAGTATCAAAAACCTAACTACTAAATCACTAAGGGTTTCTTTAAGTACAACCAATTAGTTATTGTATTAAAACAATGAGGGAAATCATAAGGAAACACACATTGGGTTTACAAATAATATTTTGATCTATAAAAATATATATATTAATATATGTGTCTATAAATTCACTAATTAAATGAATTTACTATTAGATATTTCTATATATTGCAGTATATAGTCACCCACAAAATTGTTCCCCTTATTTAATGTAACATTTAATCACTCTAACCACTATAATATTTGATACAATATCTGCCCCTTAAGAAAAATCCATTATGAATATCAAAACACTAATATTACCCATAATGGCTAGTTTACCGTTATCACTGATACTCTTAGATAATTACAAACTCTTCCATAATGCAACCTCTAAACATTATTACTATTAAAAATCAATGACACTTGATAATTCTTAAGGGCTAACTCTAAAATTAAATAAAACATAGTGCACTATGATCTTTAAAACACAATGAATTCTAGAAACTATGACCCCTAGTACAATTCACCATCATGACATTATAATTCTTGAAATTTTACAACACACATCAATTTAATATCTAACACATTAACTATAACATTAAAACTATAGCTTTTATGTACTTAAAGTGGCATAACATAGTGATCAAGTTGAATCAAGTGTAACTCCAAATTCGAGCCCATAAGAAAGGAATATAATAAATGTTGTGTATTTTGGAGATGATATTTTAATTATAGATATTGACCCAGAAATAACTTTTCATGAGCCAACATATGGTAATGGTTTTGATTATCGATATTGACCCAAAACGCACTTTTGGTGAGTGAACATATGATAATGATATGGAGGAGATGATACAATGATTTTGTATATTTTGTAGATCAGTTAAGATCTTAATGTTGGTGTCTGAAGTTCATTTAAACTATTATTCCTTCCATCAATTAATATTAATCAAGTATATATATGTTTTATTTTTATATTTAGTTATACGTATTTCAAAATTATAAAATTTCTAAAATACTATTTTGTATATTTCTATATGGTTTTTTCTGATTTTCAGTATTCAATGTAATACAAATAATAAATATTCTTTAATCGGTTCCTATGTATTCATGTTTATATTATTGTGTTAAATATATGTATTGTTAAATTAAGTTTTTGATATCTCAATTTGTTTTTATTATTTCTAATTTTTTCCTAATGAGAGAGTCATTTTGCATGAATAGGGAGAGTTTCTAACATTAAACTCAATATTTTACAATAAATTGGCTAATGATCATGACGGGAAAAATATACAACTAGGAAAAACACATTGATGACATGCTAAATATGAACTAGTATAAATGTGAAAATTTTAATAAGTCCATTCCTTTCCCCGCTTTACTAATTTGGTTAGACATGAAACAAACTTCATTAGTTAGTCATCCGAAAATCTTTAAAAATGTTTCCTCCCTTAGCAAATACAAAAATTGTTTCCTCCCTCATCGTACATTCAATTCTCCCTACAAAGGTATGCTCACTCTTTATATGTACAAAAACAAGAGATTTTCTATCACCATACAATTGACCAAATATATATATATGTGTGTGTGTGTGTGTGTGTGTGTGTGTGTGAGAGAGAGAGAGAGAGAGAGAGATGAGTTAATAATCTAACATAATATACTCAATTCCACCACAAGCTCTAGAAGAACAAGGGGATATACGATTACTCCTTCTAGATGTTGAACAAGAAGAAGAAAGGGAAAGATAATTATACACAACCATTTGAATTTGACCTCTTAGTACCTGTGACATAATCTCATAAGAATATTGCAAGAAAAGATTCACAAACTTGGAAAACAATAGGGACATAAACATATACAATAAATGAGAATTAAATCTTTCTAGGTATTCAATTATAACACCCACAACAACAATATAATCTACACTCAATTACATGAAATTTTATTGAGGATACCCTATAAGGGTAGGAAAAAAGGAATCCTAGAAAATTGGAACAATTTCTAGAATAATCTATTGGGAGTGACGTCTTGTTGTTTCTTGGACATGGAAAATATTATTCATTGAACAATAAACAATTGACTCTAGACAAACTCAACATAGAAAGAAGCTCATCATAGGCATAGGAACAAGGATAGTTGACTGAACCCAACAAGAAAGAAAAAATTAAACATCGACTTGACTTGTGATTCACCCCATGCTACTACAATAAAAATTATAGAAGAAAATGATGGTCAAGATAAAACCCGATCCAAGCAGTTTGATAGTGATGAAGCTTCATCCAAGCATTCTAGGTTTGATGACATATTAAGTTGGATAGTAACAATATTATGCTATAAAGAGATCAACACAAAATGGATATTTGGTTGGAATGCTCTAACTAGGAAATAGAACAACATAATATAAACATTGCAATAAGAATTAATGATCCACCTTTTGCACCCCAACAATTGGTACATAAGTTAGTGGATCAAACATTATATATGCCTATAATTATGCTAATCACCATAGTTATAAGTTAATTATTAGGTTGATGGAAGATGTTTAAACACCATGGAATATGTTAGAACATTCATAGTAATATTTACATATTTCATAGCTAACTAACATTTTTTGTTGTGTTTAAAATATGCATTCAATTTCTTTAAATTTATAAATAACCATAATATAATTTGTAATAAAGTTATAATTTAGTTAATTTCTAGTGTTTTTTTAATCTATGAAATGTGACAGGAATAATGGGTTACCCATTTTGATGGTTATCATCAATTGAATTTTATTTTCAATTGGATCAATTTGATTTATATGTCTTCCCTAGGTGGTTATTGACAAATTAATAAATATATTTTAGGAAAAACATTAAAATATATGGAAATCTAATAAAATGGATATACACTCAAGGAGAAAGGCAATACTTTTCATTAAGAACGAAATAATTGTTCAACAAAACACATTGTTTAGTATAGGTAACACCTAGATCACCTCCTGTTGCGACCCTTCTACTAAAAATATTCATATTTTTATTATATATGTACAATGACAAATTCCTTAGTTATCCTTGTGATCAAAAGAAGCCATGAAGGTGAAATAAACTTGGACATGCATAAAAAAACATTAATGAAATAAAATAAGAATCCGTTGTTTCTTTCACTAAATTGTAATATAATTACATTTATGCATCCTAAATTGTCTTACATCATTTCATAGAAAAAATATCATGAAATGTACACACCCTTGGCATTAAAGATTTCATCAGTACTATGTCACAAAGGCTCACAACAGGAAAACATTAAATGACCCACAACTTTATTCCTTGTTAGTTATTCCCCATATGTCAGTTTTATTCAACAATGTCTCATGTTATTCTTCTCTTTTACTCACTTAATTCTTTTATATATTTTCCACAACTGCACCATTTTTTTCATTCTTCTAGAAGGTTTCTATCTAGTAGCAAAACTTAAAGGATGGAAGTTTGTTTTAAAGCTTGTAAACCTTGTCTAACATTAATACTCCCCAATATGCATAATGTAAAATGTTTAATGATATTTTCTGAAAAACATGGAGAGTTCTAATGAATTTTAAGTTAAAATAATTTTAAAGCATAAACATTGAGCAAATAAATTAAAAAAATGTAAAAATTGACAACTATTTTTATTTTTTATTTTGAAAAGCCATGGAATATTAACCCACTCTAAATATTACCCCAAACAATTTCTCTAGTACATGGAAAATTATCGATCTTATTTACATTGGAAAAAAAAAATATTCTACCAAGAGCGCATAGGCTATCCATCAATATTATCTCATTTTTCACTCTACTTAGTCATGCTAAACAAAAAAACAAAAAAATGGTATATGAAAATCAAACAATATTTTCAATAAAGAAATCCAAGAAGTAAGAGATAAATTTTCTCTCTATCCATATAACTACAAATAAACTTTGGTTCCAATGCCATGTTTGAAGGTAAATTAAAAAAAAAGTGTGACAATCTACAAAATTCCAAAAGATATGAAGTGCGTGGAAACTAATTCACTGATATTTTACTAAAACTCCTTCTCCTCGAAGCTACTTCAAACACAGTGAAAATTAAAATTGGTATCATGGATTAAGGTATACTAAGATATTCGTTTTTCTTAGGTTTGAATTTTCCATCATGCATAGCCAAAGTGCTAAATCTGTAACCATTTCATGTATCGCAAAATTTTGGTGAAACTAATTTCAGAATATTTTGCCAAAAAATAGACTCTTTGCACTATTTCAAACAACTATAAATTAAAATAAGTACCATTGGGTAAGACATACTAAGGTGGATTTTTTTATTACTTTTTTCTTGTTTTGAATTTATCATCGATCATAACTAAAGGGTTTAAAATGTAATCGTTTCTTTCATTTTAAGAGAAAAAATATTTTGATCTTGTTTTAAAGAAAGGGCATAAACTTGTAAGGAAAACAAATCTAAAATTAAAAAGAACCTAAGAGAAGAAAAGAAATGATGCACCTAAGATGAATTGGAAGAACTAATTCTTAAGACTACACAAATACCTTGTAAGTAAAAGTAGTAGTGACAAATTCGAATAGATTCTCTTCAACTCGCTCCCAAATTGGATGGTGAAATGATTGAAGAAATAAAACACAAAGGATATACCAATTATGAAAGTCTTGTTTTCACAAAATGAGATAACATTTTATTATTATGCTTCAATGCAACACATTAATTATTGAACATGACAACATAATACAATTCCACAAGAATGATTCCAAGTTGGCATGGAAGGGAAATATGTATTCATGGAATAGAAATTTTCGTTACAAGTAATCAACCATCAAAGATAAAAGTTGAACCATTTTGTAACATTATCTAGGAACTTGTGTGAAATTACTGGACATTATACTCTATCTACATAGTAAAAGATTTGAAATTATTTGTCATTTATCATGCCTCAATCTTGTATAGTATCAAACTAATAGAATTGCATGCAACACTATTTGTTACCATGATTTTTTATAAGGGAAATCATTAATTACTGAAAGATGTTGCCAGGGGCTAATAATGTAGCTTAGTTGTTCATTTTCATTCAAAATTGCACACTCAACTAGCATTTTGAATAAATGAATCCCCTAAAAATGGGGAGAATACTATCAAACAACAAATTTTCAACACCATCCAACATTTTCATGCATACATAAGACTTGCCATTACAAAAATCATATCATATCCACAATATATACTGAAACAAACAATCTCCCAATAACATCAACTCCTAGAGATGTATTATAGTAGTTTTCATGAATGTTAAATAGGAAAATGCAATCAAGCTAAATCAATATGATTTTAGTTTAAGGACTTGTAATGTTGACGTTGAAATACATACTCTTTGAAAACTATTAAGCACATACCTGAGATCAAAACAAAATTTTTGCAGGAGAAAAAATCACAAGTTTCAAGAAGGCATATGAAATTGGAACATTGAGAATAGTAGCCATGCAAAAGAGAGAAAGAACTAAAATCTTGGCTATTAAAAATCTGTTCAAGTCTTCTTCAGTGTGCACATCTTGTTAGGAGAGAAAGCAAAATAAAATGTTTATCATTGGGCTAACTAAAAAAATTGAAGAGTAGTGATAGTTGAGAAATGTATATACTAAATAATAATTCACAATAATTCACAAAAAATATATAGACTTCCAGTTGAAAAAAATTGGTTAAAAAAAATTTGGACCAGTCAAGTGCCTCCACAAAAGCTACATTAGGGTTCATAAACAATATTCAATTACATTTATAAAATAACTTAGGAAGTTTGTCTCCTGTATAAGTAAAATAGACAACAATACTATTCCAATAATAGATAGAAATTTTTTATGGAAGACACATAAGGACAAAAAGCCTCCAAATAATTACCACAACTAGACAACTTCATATGATGAGTATATATTGGAGATACAAGAAAGGCACAATAACTCAGTCACGTGAGGAAATATTTTAAGTGAACAAGGAAAAGGGTAAATAAACCAAATTGAATAGTGGCAGTTATACCTATTGGCCTTTTAAAATAAGTATAAAATAAAAATGGAAAGAGTAGGAACCAACTTTTATATCACATGAATTATTAAGATGAGTATCCTTCTCTAGATCATCCTTCATTCGACTATTTTTGACAATGGTGCCAACCTCATTAAATGTAGTTTTTACACCATTGTTAAGGCCAATAATCTTGCCCGCCCTTATAGTAGTTGCCCATACTTATAAAAAAAGATCAAATGATGATTATTCTTCTCTGGAACATCTTTGCTTCTACTATTTGTGAAAATTGTGCTAACCTCATTAAATGTGGTTTTTACACCATTGTTAAGGCCAATAATATTTCCCTTACTTATAGGAGTTTCCCTTACTTACCAAGAAAGATCAACTTGTATGGTTATGGAGCAATTCCATCCTTAACTAAAATGTGTTCCTTATCATTGTCAATTATTTCTAACTCTGAAGTTCAAGTGATTGAAAAAAAATTGCATACTACTACATGGAAAAAGAACTAAGGGGTGAGTCAATTCCTTCAGGATAAACCTGCAAAACTCGTATCTCAAGGTTTCTTATCCCAACAAAGATCAACCTTTGCTAATCTAGAGGAATTCCTTCCTTATCTTGAATTTTAGTATTCACACCAGAGCTAGTCAACATCATGACAAAGACCTATATATTACTTGGGAGATGTATGGACACAAACACGTCAGTTATTCTGAATATTATAATCAACTAGTACATTTCTTTCATCTTCATGCTCGTGCCTAGCAAACATCAACCTTTGATGATTTTGAGGAATTCCTTGTCTTGAATTTTAGCCTTGGCATTATTGAAAATATTTGAGCTATCAACTTCAAAAGTAATGTTCATCCAAGGTAGATTTTCGATATCTACATTCCACCTCTCAAATAGAGAACCAATTAGATTTAATTATGAGTTTTGAGATCTTCATGATTTTTTATTTACTAGCCATTTCATTTATATAGCTACACTAATTCCTATAAAGATCGAATACCTTGCCCATCTTGCCTTTCATTGTAAAGATTTGTTAATACGTGGGCACACAAATTTTCACTTGCACTTTTGTCGTTTATAAGTTTACACTAATTCGTGTGAAGTTAGAAGACCTTGCCCTTCATTGTAAAGATTTGTTAATACGTGGGTGCCCACATTTTCACTTGCATTTTTATCATTTATATGGCTACGCTAATTCCTATCAAGATCGAAGACCTTTCCATTCACTGTAAAAATCCGTTTCCATTTTTAGAAGCGTAATTCATGTCAAAATGGAAGACCTTGACCTTCATTGTAAAGATTTGTTAATACCTAAGCACATACATTTTCAATTGCACTTTTATCGTTTATACACTAATTCCCCTTCATTGTAAAAATACATTACCTTTTTAAAAACTTTTTAATTTTTTTTTTACATATTTATCAAGATGCTTTACAATTAAAAAAAAATTATTAATACCAATAAATTTCATATAACTATTATATAAAATTAAAAATAAGTAACATAAGTATGTCGGGCAAAGGCTCGAGTAATACCGCCTTTGAACGCCTTGTTTCCAACATCCTAAAAATAAATAAGATATTAAAATGAGAATTGAATCCACAATCCGTAATAATGTGAATGAGTAAAATACCATAAAACCATGAATTATTTACTATAATAATGTGACTAACCAAATGGAATAAGTAAAAAACGGTAAAACCATGAATTGAAACCTTATTGGCCAGATGTGCATTTGGAAGGGAAGGGAAAAAAACGAAAATCATTAATGGAAAGAAAGAACCAGCGGAAAAAAACAAAAGCAAGCTGCACCAAAAAGCATTAACTCTCAACTTGAGGAGAGAGTAGGGACTTTATAAAACTAATATTAGACGGGGTAAAACTCTTGTAGCGTTTGAAGGGCACTGGGGAATCCCTACATATAATATATTGTCTTTTCTTTTTTCGATCATCTTCCTCCTCCTCTGTCCCTATCATGTCTAGCTATGCTTGTGTGTGTTTGGCTGTGTGGTTTGACTTCGGGTCTGTCCCTGTCTAGGTGTAGGTCGACCTCGTGTTTGAGTCAATCACGGTTGTGTGGGATAGAGGAGGCTGATGCTGATGCTGGTAAAAAAATGGCATGGTAGGGTGGTAAGAAAAAAATAGGTGGTTGACGTTGCTGCTGTTCAAAGCTTATCTCACTAATTCCAATTACTTGGCTGAAGAAATAAAATCGAATCCCAATTCGAGGTATGTAGAGATGGCCCTTTGCCTTGTATCGGTATGTTTCCTTTGATTAGTTTAAGGCTCTCTTTCTTTCAAAAATTTCTATTGAATTTAATGCTTTGTTTTATTCAATTTTTTATTCAATTCATTTATTATTACATTTAATTTTTCCTTCATACTTTTAATCAGTCTTGTGGAGGTTTGCCGTTACACCAAAATTCACAGGTGTCTGTAAACGTTACAAATTAAGATTCTAGGGTGAAAATTAAAACCCAGAGGTGTTGGTAAAGATTACAAACAAATCAGTAACTAAGATCTCAAGATGGAAATTATGGATTCCACGAGGTGCCCCGATTCTTCCAACACCTCCCCTCAAAAGCAACTAGGGAATCTAACCTCTATCCAAGATCTCATACCATGTAGAAGTTTGCAGTTACACCAAAACCTGTAGGTGTTGGTAAAAGTTACAAATCAGTAACTAAGATCCCTAAAGTGGAAATTAGGGATTCCATAGCGCTGCATTAATTCTTCCAACAGATATTTGACTCTAGGTTCATCAATTTATCCTATTCCGTGCAAATTCAAGAATCACTACCCATAGCTGTGTATTTGGGTTTAATCTACTGCGTATTAGCTTATTTTACTTTGTGGTTCTATCCCGTATAACCTCTTCTTTATTAGTTTATCCATGCTTTTTTTGGACATAACTTGGTTTCTGCGTATTATGTTCTTTGTTCGATAAACCCATGGGTTGGTTTCTGTGTATTGTGTTCTTTGTTCGATAAACCCGTGGGTTGTTTTCCTTTTGAGTATAACTCATATTGTATATTGTGTTGTGTATTGGTTAGGATTTAACATTTTGTGTATTGGGTCGTGTGCATCAGCCATGCATGGATTTAAGGTTCTGTTTTCTCTTATTGTGCCCACATCAGTTATGGATTTAAGGCTCGCTCTGTTTCTTTCTCAATAATTTGTTATACCCTTGTGCCCACATCAGTCATGGTTTTAAGGCTCGCTCTGTTTCCTTCTCAATAATTTGTTATACCCTTGTGCCGTGGGCCTGAGCCACCGTATTAAGTCTCTATTTTCTCCGCAAGAATTTTACCCTTGATGGCTCTGCTTCCTCGTCAATAGTTTTATTCTATCATACCGTTTTTAATACGTTTAATTTTTTCATTCATTGCTTCAATCAAGGCATATCTCTGGATTCAGCTTAACGTGTGGCTTCTTTCGCTGTATTGTGCACCGTGTGTTATTTTAACCTGAGGTTTTTTATATATAACCTACTTTGTATTGCGTTATGTTCCATGTGATACTGTAATCCATGGTTTTTAACACTTATATATTTTTATCTGTAACCAATTAAAACCCTTAAAAACCTACCTCATTAAAACTTCGTTCGGTTACAGTTACCCTTTTTATTATACTGTATACAGCGATTGATATCGCGTTGAAATTGAATTAATTTTGTTTGAGTTTTTAAATATCAAATGCGATTTAGTGTTTTAACCAAATTTTTAAGAAAAAAATTGATAATTCAAATTATTTAATTAATTTTTCCAAGTTTTTTTAATTGGTTATTCAGATTGAGGTCTTATTGCAGATTTGTTCTTTTGTGATTTTGTTTGTTGATTTTATCCAAATTCTGCAATAGCATGCATTACTTTTACTTAAAGTTTAATTCTCTTGAATTTTCTATTGCACTTAGTTAATTTTACTCAAAGTTTCACTAGCCTATGGTGCCCCAAAGTTTAGTTCTCTTGGATTTTTTATTACACTTAGTTATTTTACTCAAAGTTTCGGTAGCCTATGGGTAGGAGAAAATACAAGTGCCTCCAAAAATACATCTGCCACACCCCAGGAGCTCCCAAAAATACACCTGCCACCCTCCAAAAAATGCACATTCCACACCACCTGCCACCATATCCATCCATGGAAACTCGCCAGATTCAGAGCTCCACATTCTTCTCCAAGTCACCATGGAATGACGATCATCTACCTTCACATCAGACACTCAATCTCGAGGTCTTCTGCCCATTTTTTTTGAATTTTGGCCTCCCCCTCTAGTCCAAGCATTTGGTTACCATGATTCATGGTGACCAAATGCTCGGATTGGAGGGGAGTCCAAAATTCAGAAAAGACCGCCATAAGACCTGGAGATTGAGTGTCTAATGTGAAGGTAGACAATCATCATTTTTGTGACAACTGCCACACATCTATTGTAAGTTTCTATAGAAGCTCTGATGATTGTGAGTATGATCTTTATCTTTCTTGCTACCATGAGCTTGGTGAAGGGCGTCTACCAACAATTCTTTACTTTTCAAGGAGTACACCCATCCTAAATTTGGGATTCTAAATCTTGCCACAAAGCTTCCAAAACACTCCTTGAACCCTAATTTGGGTCCCAAAACTTACATAGCCTATGGCACCAAGGAAGAGCATATTAGCATATTAGAAGAGGGGATTCAATCATTAAGCTACACTTGGATGTGATGTTGTGAATATTATAACGCATACAACCGAAGTCAAATTCACAGATTCCAAACAAAAGAAATAGATAAATTGAGAGAAAAATACAGAATAAGTGATGGGCTGCAAGATTGAAAACAAAGACTGTGAATTTGGAGGTGCTCTTTGGGATGTTTTTCGGAGAGAGGATATACCCAAGTTAAAAGATTATTTGGTGAAACACAAGGGGGAATTCACGCACCTTGAAAATAAGCATCTTACACAAGTTACTAATCCAATTCATGATAAGATTATTCCCTAATGAGTATCATAAGGGGAAACTGAAAGAAGAATATGGGGTAGAGGCATGGACATTCAAACAAAATCTTTACAAGGCAGTCTTTATTCCAGATCGGTGTCCTCATCAAGTTCAGAACCTAAAGTCATCTATTAAAGTTGCCATGGATTTGTATCGCCTGAAAATTTGGAGCAATGTATTCAGTTGACTGAAGAGTTCCGCTTACTGCGCAAGAATCAGAGGGTGAAACCAGACAAGTTAGAGGTGAAGAGGATGATTCTCCATGCAATCAAGTCGGCTCACAAGAGCTCGACAGTTTAACCTCAGCCATGGAGGACGAAAAGAAGGGAAATTGTCTAGCATTGTAGAGAATGTGAACACAATTATTGTTATGTTTCTCATCCTACCAGGGTGATTTTTCATGTTTTCCCTAAAAAAAATTGCCACGAAGAGCATGATAAGTCTATTCTATCTTGTGATTTATTTTATTTTCAAAATGATATTTGCTAAATAGAGGTGTGAGGAATGCACGTCATTTTTGAAAATATTTTTTCTTTATCAAATTTATTCTTGAATAGAAGTGTGAGGGAATGCACCTCAATTTTTAAATGTTTACTCATAATAAGTTGGAAAAAGAGCATGATAAGTCTATTCTATCTTGTGATTTATTTTATTTTCAAAATGATATTTGCTAATTAGAGGTGTGAGGAATGCACGTCATTTTTGAAAATATTTTTTCTTTATCAAATTTATTCTTGAATAGAAGTGTGAGTGAATGCACCTCAGTTTTTAAATGTTTACTCATAATAAGTTGGAAAAATAGATGTTCGTTCTATTTTTAAATGATTTATCTTAGAGTGAAAAATATATTGCAGAGACTTAGTTTTTATTTGAACTTGTTTTCTATTATTCGGTATGCTATATGAATGTGTTCTAATATCAACTTTAGCGAGTATGAATGTGTTATGAATGTGTTTTGATATCAACTTAATTGTAACTTAATTGTAGCGAGTTCATTCTCGCGTAAAGATTCTTAGTTCCAACGTACACTGTATAAATATTCTGTGATAGTCTCTTGCAAACAATGAAGAAATTCTACTACAGAAGTCATGGTTAGCAACTGCTTATGTTTATTTTTTCTAAGTTGGAAATTATTTTAAAATCCATTAGAACTATTTTATTCATCATCAATGAATCCATTAGAACTATTTTATTCATTATCAATTAACTATTATTGCAGAATCAATAGTATAATCAATTATTGCAGAATCAATGGCATAATCTAATGAGCTTCTTCTGATCGCAGAACTAACAATATAGCTTATCATCAACTAAGTATCATTGCAGGAACAATGGCAGAAGCTATGAGTTTCTTCATTCTCCTGTAACGTGAACAATGGCAGAAGCTATGGCAAAAGCTATGAGTTTCTTTTGATGCCATTCTCCTGTAACAGGCCTCTGCAAACAATGTAGAATACTACCATATGACTCCAGATTTTTCATTGCTTATTATGTTTATTTTCTGTACTTTGGAAAGTTTTGTTAAATTTTTTAAGATAGGGTTAGAATCAGTTGGAACTATGTTAACAATACACACACTATTATTTCAATCACTATGGCAGAAAACTCACTATTATTGCAAGAAAACTCACTATTATTTCAAGAAATATGGCAGACTATTATTATTACTACCCAGGAATGTTGTATACAGATTTTCTTTGGTAAAGGATAGATATTCTTTGGCGCGCTATTATTGCAGGCGCTAGGGCATAAAACTAACTACTATTGCAGTCACAATGGCAGATTATTATTACTACTACCAAAGAATGTTGTGTATAGATTTTCTTTGGTAAAGGTCAAATTTATTTGATAAGTGGGTTTTTTTAAACCACGTCGTCACTAATACCGTTTCGATGTCTGTATCAGCTTTACTAATGAATTGAAGATACTATTATCATTTAGATTTTTCTGATCAACAAGACCTACGTTGTTTGCCGAATTCCTTATCAGCGGCACACGCAGAAATTGGGGCGCGGTATCGTTGAACATAAGATTTCAAGCCACTGGTGGTTAATATATCATGTTGCTGATATAAAAAACAGTAGTTTTAAATGTGGACATAATCCTTTTTTATTTCTCTGGGATTCTGTTTAAATCAAGCCTTGTGCAGCTAGTCATAGTTATCTTCTATATATACACGCATTGGAAACATGAATCTATCCTCTGGCTATGAATCCGAATCAGCAGAAAGGTGCGACACAGATTTCTACCAAAGGTGCTTCAAAAGAGTTTACATCATAGTTACCATCGTTACCAAGTTCAACCGTAATGGAAAAAAATTCGCAAATTCGCAGATTCTGTTCGATATCGTGAATAATTCCCCATTCAAATTCGGTACGGTCTCCACTGACAAGCTTGGTCTATTCGTCCACTTTCTCGCAACCCGGTGTACATTTCATTCTGTGCACATATTATATAAGATATACCTGAGTATATAAGGCGGTGATGGAAAGTTTCAATGACATGTTATTTACATCATTAACAACAATATGATGAAGAATCCACTAAAGAATGGCATGGCATGGCAGGAAATAAATAGCCCGGAACTCATAGGGACGAATAGGAAGTTTGTATCAAACAAATATTTTCCCTAAGCTTTTTTAAGTGGTTTTGGGTAAACGAATAGAGGTATTCAATATATTCAATATTTTTATAAGCTTTTTTTTAGTGGTTTTGGGTGAATAAAGGTATTCAATATTGACTTAAGAAACCAGGGAGTTATATTTATACGGCAAGTATGCGGAATGCAATGCATCCTTGTTAAATTTTCAAATTAATATATAATATACGTTTTCAAATTAATAATAATACATACAGCTGCTCTTTCTTATCACTTGTTTATATCAATTTTAAATTAATAATAATAATACAAATCAGCTGGGTCAATGGGGAATTCTCTGTTATATATATATATATATATATCCTTTTCGCTTCCATCCTCGGGAATTAGTTGAATTAGTTACATTACATTACAGCTTTAGCATTCGCCTTCGCCTTCTTCGGGGATTCAACGCCCTATCAAGTCCGGTCCCGTGAAGTCCAGTATTA
>APFE030622265.1:0-11895 GCA_000404065.3 Pinus taeda
CTTAAACCCTTGCTTTTTCTTGCTTATGTGATTGCAAAATTTCACCTTAGGGTTTAACTCCCTTTACCACTTCACAATTAGGGTTTTCCATTTTAGGCATTTAAGATTTAATGGGTTTGTTGAATTACTATATATAGAATGTTTGATATGTTAAGTAGGAAGATCACTTATTGAATTAGATCCAAACCCTGTCGGCCCTGTCCATTTAAAAAAAAAACGTTTGTCTCATGGTGCGCCCTGTGTAATATAACTCACTATTTTTGTTAGTGTTTCTATAATTACATATCGCACTGAATCCTATCGGCCCTGTCCATTTTTACAAAATGGGGTTTGTTTATTGGTGCACCCAGTGTAATATAATGCACCGACTCGCCTCTACCAAATAACATTGTTAAGTGACTTGTATTTAATTTTTACGTTTCCATTTTTTACTGTGATGGCAGTGTTTTTATCATTACAAATAGTAGTGTCATAATTTAAATTTATTTTAAAATGTTAATTTTCACTGTTGATGTTGAACAATTGAACACCCAGTCCATTTAATAAAATAAACACATTGAGGAATTTATGCAAATAATTGCATCGATTACCAGAGCTCCTTTTTGTTGAAAAGTATTTGATTTAAATATAAAATATATTTAATGGCTTCTGTATTGAATGCTAAAGGTTGTACATTGATTAAAAAATGTCTGATAAGTTGTCATGTAACAAAACTATTGATTGACAGAATGATAACACATCCAAAAGAACATAAAATGCAAGTTCTTGAAAATTCTTGACAAAATTAATGTGTTTGAACTATATGTAAGTTTAACTAATATGAATTGGTTAGTGTGTGCCATGCAGAGCCACAAAATGAAGAAGGTCGATAATATCATTTCTAATCTAAGTGTAGAAGAATGTAAAAGTTTTATAGAAAAATTACAAAATGATGAATGAGGTGAATGAAAAAATACTATTCAATATGAGTTTATTTTCATTAATAATATTCTTAAGAATAATAGATAACATGTTTCAAACAATCTATTAATTGATATATGTTTCATGTTCTATAGGGAGAAACAATGAAGGAAGAGATCAATGTCGTTCTAACAATTTTTTTTTATAGAACATGTAAATGATGATGAATTGGTCCTTAGCTTATTTAGAGTGGTGTTGAAGGTTAATGAAAGGGGGGCGTTTTTTTACAAATCTATGAGGGATATAGTGGAATGAACGTATAGACATACTTTCCACTTACAATACAAAATTCAATCCTTGTTTTTGCAATGTATGCCTCTTTGAGAGGCAGGATATTTTTTGCTAGCACTAAAGATCTTTGTTGCTTTCTCCGATGGTCATTAGTAAGAAGTGTCGTCACCCTGGTTAAAGACCGATCAAATATGTAAAACATTCCTATTAATATAAGAGTTTGTTTGTTTGTTTGTTTCTTTTTTTTCTACTGAAAAAAAGAATACAAAAATTAATCCAATGATTGCAAAAACCAAATTATATATAAACTACAAGAAGTGTTTCTATAGCAATGGTTAATGAGACTTGTCAGACTTGCAATATAAAAAACATACAACAACAAAAAAAATCATTCCAAAGGCAATATTCCTAATTAAAATGATTTTTCTAGAATTATATGTATATATTAGTGCAAACCATTCATTTATTAATATCAATTTTGTTATATTTAACTTTCATATATCAATATAAAAATAGTTTATTACTTTTTTCAAGAAGATTATGAAAATCCCAAAGGATCAACGAGCTGATATGCGAAACAAACTAGTAGGAATGTCCAAAAAATGTACAAGGAGATGGTCAAATAAATGGACATATATGCATCACATGAAGGGTCATCTCAATAACAACCTGCTTCAAATGTATTTAATTATGACTCACTTTGTACATATAAAAAAATAATTTAGCATCAAATATTAACTTTCAAGTATTTTCTTGCAGAAAAGAAAAGAAAATGGAACTCATTCAACACATAAAACAGGATGACAAGGAAGAAAAGGGTTGATATCAAAGTTTGTGAGTAATTGTTAATACTTCCTTATAACAACTAAGATTTCATTTTTGTATGTTTTAAGTTTTTTTACAACAACCATCCTTGAATGTCTTCAAATAGATGCTAACATACAAAGAAGAGTCATTGGAAGAATTGATTGACATTGATTTAAATATGGTTGTGGCTATATAAGTTGGCATATAGAAAATTAATTGTGGAATTTGTAAGTATCTATGTTTTTTACTTCTCTGAGTTTATAATTAATAGAACAAAAAAAACCTTTGTATTAAATCTATGATTTATAATGGGGTATAAAACATGCAAGAAACAAAGTATAGAACTATGTCAACAAAAGACTTGTTACAACAAGACATTAGACTTAGTTTTGAAACCGTGTGTACATTTCATGAGTTACTTCTTTCTATGGTACTTTTTTGTTTGATTTACATTGATGTATATCATTTATTTCAACTTTCATTATTCTCACCAATGTAGATACACTCATTACACTTTATTTTATGTTTGCATATGGAACATGATTAAGAAGAGAAAGAAAAATCAATACAATCAACAAAACATTCATCCAAATAACCCAAGTCATGGATGTAGCTTGAGCATTGAGAGTAGTTCCAATGAAGAATCATGATCTATTTAGATATCAATGCAAAATATATAGTTTTTTGAAATAATTGCCTTTGAAAATCAGAGATTTTATTTAATGTAATGGACATAGTGTCTCAATTGAAACACAAGGGGTTACCAATAAATATCCCATTTTGTATGACAAAGAGTCCCTTACTGATATATATTAAAATACATTTTAATTTATTCTATTTTGTTACTCAATGTCGTTGTGAAATGTTACACCATTGATTGAATATATGAATAATTAAAAATATTATAATGAAGAGATGTGAAATTTGATGATATAATAAATTAATCCAAACATCATATACAAATGCACTCATCAAAATTTAATTTATATGAATACTTTTATAAGAAATATGCCAATTTTTCGATGAATAACTAATTTATAAAATCACAATAGTTGTAGTGTCACGGGTCGATGTTTCTAAAAAAGAGAAAATATCATACAAAATATCTATGTGTCTATAACATAAACACACAGCGATGCATTATTTTATCTAAAGTCATTGTTACTTCAATATTTTCGCATCACTGGTGTCTTTTCTGAAAATGGAAGCACCAGGGTGTTATATTCTTGAAGCAATGATGTTGTTTGCATTTAACGCCTAGTGCACTGTAATTATTAAAGCACTAATGCTTTAATAGAACTAACAATTTAGTGCTACAAAATATAATTTTCATCCCTAGTGTATTATTCAAATTAACAACATCGACACTTTTATAAGATAGTGCTCTGGTGCTTTTATGCAAATCATACGCATCACAGATGTAAGTTTAAATTAAAGAACTCGCTATGTAATATTTTTTTGTCTTCCCCGATGTTGTTCCTGAAAAGAACACCCTATGGAATTTTGTTAATGTATACGCACCAAGGCTATATACATTTCAGGGACCATTGTTCTTTGCATTCAACGCCTCGAGGATTTTGGTTATGTATACAACCCTGGTGCTTTTATTTATTTAGTGTACCGATGCTATTTTTTCATAAAGTGCACTGCTAAAAAACATCTGCTAAAGCCTTCGGTCACCCATATTTTTTCAATTGTGATGAAGTTTCATTATCATCTCTGCTAAAACATTTGCCACCGTGAATGGATATTGTAGCAGATGTTTTTATTTTAACAATTTTTACCAATTTTATAACACTAGAAAGATATGTTATATTCTAGAATGTATTCTCCTTGTACTGCTCCAAAAAATTCTCAAGTATATACCATAGGCATAGTTTTGCCTCCTGATAATTCATCAACAAATTTCATAATTTCAACTATATTAACACAAATATTAAATAAAATAACCCAACTTACATAATTAACAATGATGGTAACCCATAGTTATAACCCGCATATTTAGTGAAATTATAAAATATAAGAAATGAAACCTATACTTGAAAATGTAATATAAATGAAAAGATACATAAGATCCAACAAGTAGGGAAAATTTTAAGGATGGAAATTTATTTTAAAATTTAGAAACCTTGGCGAATCTCACTAGTGTCTAAGATGCAAACTATAAAATGTTTGTTGATATCTTTGTAAAAATATTAAAGGTTCTAATGATTTTAAATGAAGACTCTATATAATTTGGCGATTTTTAGGGTAAAATAATTTTATATTGTAAAATTTGGGTGAATCATTTTTAGAAAAATCGAAATTGGCATTTTTTTTTTGAAAAATTCATGGAAAATTAACCCACTTTCAAATATTGGCCCTTAAAATTTTCCATGCCAACAAGTATAGAAGTAAGATGCTAAGGAATCCAAATAATAATGTTACAAATATATTTAGTGATCCAAGTTCGATCATATATTATTTATCATTATCTTGATGTTGTTAGAGTAGAAAAATTTGAGGAATCAATATGTAGGAGAGTAGTTTTATTAGTGGGACCTAGTCCAAAGAATTAGTATCTAAAAAATGTTGGGGCTACTTTGAATCCTTAAATGATGTTTTTTGAAGGTAAAAATTTCCATTTAAAACATCATATCTAGTAATGTTATTCTTCACTTAGAGATCTGTTCAAGGGTTCGTGAATCATGTCAATCAAATTTTTTATGCAAAATCTATTCCTCTCGGAAATTTCCTGACAATGTTTGACCACCATGGTTTGAGAGGATGTCACGTCATCCCATGTTACTCATGCAAGATGCTCTAGCCATATGGGGACTTGGAAGAAGACTCTACAAGGGTCAAATTTGTAACTCTAATTGAGAGTTAAAGAAGTCAAACTTGACCCCTAGTTGGCTATCGAGCTATGTTATAACCATGTCACTAGGAAGAAAATGGGTTCCATTCATTTTGATTATATTTTGTTCCAGAGCTGATCATAACAATTGGGAATGGGATATGAGAAGATAAGAAATGGAGTTAGTTTTTTGTAGTAGTTTATTAGGCTATAGGTCTAACGTGACTCCGTAGAGAGTACCTTCCCATTTATGCTTGCATTATTTCCATTCCATACAAAAGAGAGCAGAATAGCCTCACCTTCTAGTTAGGTTTTCTCCTATAAGGGTTTCTGAGAGGATATCTTATGTTCATCATGGTTGGTGTCTGATTGTATTTTATTTTTATCTATTTTCTACAGTTTTATCTATCACATGTATAGGCATGAAACATGAGCTAATAAATATGGAATATAAGGAAATTAACCCTCATAATATAGATTTCCATATATTTTTATCAAATTTGATGTAACAAATTGTCCGATGGATATCCATGTTGAAGAAAGTATAACTACGTTTGGTCTTCATAAATATGAAATGTACTTTTGATTCTTGTATTTTGTAAAAGAAAGAAAAATTATTAGTATTATTATTGAGCTTGGGTTTCTTGCCCAAGAAATTTGTTTTATAGGTCAAGCACTAGTTGAAAGTTCTTCTAGGATTGTCCTAGGTCAAGAAGTCAAATAGGGACATTGTCATAATATGAATACCCCAT
Organism: Pinus taeda; assembly: GCA_000404065.3. Lineage (NCBI taxonomy): Eukaryota > Viridiplantae > Streptophyta > Pinopsida > Pinales > Pinaceae > Pinus > Pinus taeda. Next base: position 5,587 of record APFE030622265.1, read on the forward strand.
TGGGCATCTTGTAAATTGTAAAAATAATTATTTTTGTTTTTTACTGAGCCCTCCAAAACCAAGTCGGTTTGCTAGCTTATCAAGTCGGTCTAGAAGCTGGAACCTGTACCCCGGGAAGCCGATATATAGGAAGTAGTTTGATCTCATTTGGACACAATCAATCCTCTCTCTCTCTCAAGTGAAGGAAGAAGTAAAAAATGATAGGGAAGAAGGTTGATGAAGAAGAAGAAGTGTTTTGTGTCTCTTTCCCTTTCTTTCTCTCCACACATGCGAAGAAGGAGGCTGAAATTCTGCAACTTTTTGCTAGGGTTTCTGCAGTCAAGCTAGGGTTTCCTTGTGAGGATTTGATCTGATGAGAAAGAGTTGAAAGAAGGGCTAACAATGTCCCCTTCTAGATCGAGAAGTCAAATTAGGTCAAGCGAGGTAGATGCAGGCAAAGTAGAAGCATTTCTTGTCCACATGTGCAAAGTAGCAGCTACTCTCGGGGGAGCTTAAGTTGTATATATGCGGTTAGGGCCGAAAATATGTGGCTAGAGGTCAAAGAAGTGTTGCCAAAAGAGATTTTGCTGGGTTTGGAAAGCAGTAAAGAAAGCACATTATTGAGAAATTGATCTTGGTTTTGGAAGGGCTTCATTGTTGGCCAAAGGTCTTGGTATTTGTCAATAAATAATTGATAAGAAGAGATTGAAGGGTTTTCCTCTCAAGAGGAGAGTTTTTTCCCTGGCTTGGAGCCTACATCCTGTGTACTTGTATCTTGTTGATCTTCTTGTTTTGGTAGTTGTTTGATGATTAAACAACACACTAATAATAATAAGAAGAAGTTAACCCTAATAAGTAAAAGGAGATCATAAGAAGTTATCATAGTTAGAAGAATCATTAATATAATCTTGCCCTAGACTCTTTAACAATCCATGGCAATTTTAGGAATGATATTGGTACTATAGTAGGTTTCTTTGGGGAATCTCCTGGGAAGTTGCAAGGGATCCACGAAGGAGTTTAGAAAAAAAGTTGTAGAACCTAATCGTGGAAAACGAATTTGTTCACAATAACCTTGATCCGACAAAGGAAATATCATTCGAGACTAGAAACACAAGTCATGTACATCATTTGCAAAATGAACTTCCTTATAGTAGCTTTAAAAAAAATGAAATTAAAGCAAATTTAAAATATAAAAAGATAAAGGCTATTAATTTGAGTTTAAATTAAAACTAGTTCCCATGGTAGTTGGAAAATTTCTCTATTCAAAAAATGTTGTTACTAAAATTGTAAAAATCCTAAATACCCTTGGGATAATTTAACTTTAACCTTTAGTGCAAATAACTCTCACTTAAACTTTTTTTAATAAAATTTGATAAGAAAAAATATACCTAAAATAACTCATCTACAAGCTATAAATAAATAATTTTGAATATATATAATAATTTTTCTAAAATTAATCATTTAATTAAAAAATACATATTTAAAATTTCAAAGTATAAAAATTTATTAGAATTAAAATATCATAACTCTTAAATCAAATAAGAGGAAATAATGTAGTGTTTGTATATGGCCAAGGCACACTGTGGGATATGGATTATGGGATCTCTCACTTCTGAGTAACAATTTAAGATAAACTATCAAAGAATATTTGAATATTTATATGCTATCTATAAGGTTGAAAATATGTAGTGTTAATAAGAATTTGCAAAGCCAAGAGTGAAAATGGGAAACGAAAATCTGGTTTGGAACATGTATATATATAGTTATTTTTCATGTAAAAATCACTTCTAAAAAGTGAATATGTTGTGAAATCATTCCTAAAAAGTAAACATATTAATATTAATAAAGCTAGAACTTGGGAGGGGAGTGAACATATTAGTATTAATAAAACTGGAGCCTGAGAGGGAAAGGTAATAGTAATTTTTCTATATTACTAAAATTAGTAATAGTAATTTTTCTATATTACTAAAATATATTATATCTATTTTACATAATAAATCAATATTACAAAAATATTATATTTAGTATTATTTTAAAAACAAAAAATATGATCTATAATTTTTAAATACATAATAGGAACATAAACATTATATAATAAATATTTGAGGACATGTATAAAGATTTCATATCAATACGTAGCTATATGGATAAGATATCAGTTCATAACTCTGGATATTACATATGGATTATATAGAGTTTTTTTGAGGAAATAATTTGTGTGAGACAAGTTTGTAAGTTTGGTATCTTCTCACCCTACTCTGATCCCAGATAGCACAAAATTTGAACTCAAAACTTAACCCCCTTGAACCCGAAATTTCAAGTTCCATAAAAATTTATTTCTATATCCAAACTACAAAAAAAAAATTCAAATACTTTCATAAAACACATAAAAATAAAAATAATACTGTAAAATAACATTAAAGTTGTTAAAAATTATGAAGTATTCTCAGCATAAACTGAATTCCTTCTTCATACTCCTGAATGGCTGATACAGTTAACCCAATTTTTTTAATTTAAATGAAAGGCCACTGTAACATATGCAATTTATTTTACTGAAACCATAGCATTTGATACAGTATCAAGGAAGAGGTATCAACCGTTGAACTTGAGAAACAGGAATTGAAAAAGAAGAAAAAAGACGCGCTGCACCGACTTCAATTAAAAATCCTCCCATTATATGGATCCGGACTGACACTCGCTGCATGAACAGTGTATAAAAATTGAATTTATCTTTCTTTTATCAACATTCTGAACTTTGAAAAACAATTAAAATAAATAAATTCCTTCAACTGATATGAATCCAACTCCGACAAAGAAATACTAACAGAAAAGTTAAAAGGATATTGCTCTGAAACTATTGAGTGAATCATTTATCATACTATTTATTTCAATTTAATATATATTTTCAAAGCCTCGATTGGCCAAACACACAATACGTCACTGGTTCCACTCTCAACAAAACAACAATTCAAGATTAAAGGCCTAGAATTTCGAGTGTGCAGTAACAGTTACTCAGGATATCCTTAGTTTCTTATCACGTAGAATTTATGTGAGAAGAAAAACCAGTCAGGATGTCCTTAACCTGGAAGCCTGGAAAGATACAAAATTCACCATTCACACAATTTAAAGCAAAACTAACTTTAACCGTTTCACGACGAAAGACCTTTCCATTCAAAGATAGGGATTTCACAACGAAAGATCTTTCTTTTCACTCTATTTGAGGGTCTAGGGTTAATTTTCAGCCAAGAAATCCGGTCTGCCTCCACACCGCGTTTCGAACCCGGCTCATATCTCGGCCCTTGAGACCTACACCTTCCAAGACGGAGGATGTGGTAAAGATCCGGCAGCGAGCGTGCTCCCTCGCCAGGTATTCGTGCGGCGGCAGCCTCTCCTCTTCCTCCTCCTCGTCGCCAGCCATGTCGAAATCGACGGCATAGGGGTTCTGCTCTTTCACGTGGTCGACTCCAAGTATTTTGCTCCAGTCCGGCACGTTAACGGGCGCCGATTGATGATGATGTCTAAGTCCCGGGTCTGACGAGGGGCCTCCAATCCTCGGAATCATCCGCGGGCTCCCGCGGATTCCAGTGCTGTGTATGACGAATTTTCCGTGGTTGCAATTATCGTCTTTGCGATCTTGGACAGATTCAAGATCGTCTTCCTCGGTGTCGACAGACCACAGGTCTTCTTCCCAGAGTTCGTTCATATTACCTGACGATGCGGGAGACGATGAACCAAAGAATCTATCCATGTGCTTCGAACCAGTGACCAGACGGATCTTGATCGTGTTCGCGGTCAGCAGTTCGATACACGCCAACGCTAACCAAAATCGGACGTATTCTCATTCCAAATCTGCTATTCTTTTTCCTTAATTTTTCAGGGAGGATTCTTCAGCAGATCGTTTCCAGAGCCAAGCAATGAGCGCCTTGGGCCTGGTTCGAATCCCCTCCCGGCTGCTGCCCGCGCCCATCTCTTCGGCCTTCAACCCCCACTCGAAACCAGCTTACCTATCTGCTATTTATTCTGCTCACTCCCTCCCGCATTTCATTTCATTTCGCTCGAATTTCGCTTCGCTGACATGTCATGGCGCGCACTACTTTGTGCGTTCAACACGTGTCACATTTTAACTCGTTTGTACACTGACGATGTGGACGGAATGCTTCCATCTTGACAAGCCACGTACAGCAGAGGATGGGCCCGGCTGGCCCCCTTATGTTGGGGGCAGCTTTAAAGTGTCCAGGCATTGGCCCACGAAATAATATTTGTGAAATTGAAAGGAGCGGAAGGAGATTCTCAACACGTTGTTGTCAAGGTGGGCCATGACGTTATCATCATTTTTTAAATACAACCTGAGTGGTTCATATTTCATTTACTCATTAAAAAATTTGTTTGTTCAGTTCACTCACCCATTTCAATTATTAGAGATTTGTTACTTGGTGAAACCTTATCTTTAGGTTTTGGTTAATGATTCTTCACTTTGATTAAGGAATCTTCAAGGTTTAAACCTTAGGTTTTGGTTAAGGATCTTCTCTGTAATTAAGAAATTATCTCATCTCATTTTTTTAAAGTAAAGAATCATATTATTTTAGATATAAGTTTTTTTGGATTAATTATATTGATAACATTCGGTGGACATTTCGAACTAATTAATGTGGCCCATCTTCAAGATAAGGTTTTAAATTTTTTGTCTTGAAGATGGACCACATTAGTTAGTTCGAAATTCGACCTAATCCTATCAATATGATTAATCCAAAAAACTTATATTTACATTATAAATCACAAAAATCTTAAATCTAAAATTATATTAGTAATCAATGCTTTTATGTTTTTATTAATGTGATTTAAATATTATTTTAATTAATTTGCTTTAAATTTAATAAAATATACAAAATATTATTAATGTATAATTTTTTATAATATGATTAAATATTATTTTAATTAATTGCTTTAAATTTAATTTAAAATATTATGAACTATAAAAAATGAAATAAATAAATAGAAATAGTTTTCAAATATAAATTTGTTTAAATATTTAAAAATACAATTTAAAATATAAAAATTTACCCTAATAAATTTAGATGATGGTTATATATGTGCTTGCATCATTTAAAAACTATACCATAAATAAATAAAACCATACCTATTAACTTATTCAAACGCTATTTTCATGATGGGAGTAAAGTTCATTATAATAAAATACTGAGATGAATTATTCAAGGTGGGGAGAATCTTCAAGTTGGTGAGGTAATATATAAACAATTTGGTCTATATTCCCTAATTGAGGAAGGTAGGAATTTTTCATTAAATAAAACTAGATATCTTCCAAAACCCATGGGACTTATATAAAAAGGATGACCTTTCATTTATTTTATATCAATATTTTGATTTTACAATCCTTCTACTAAGGGTCAAGTGCAAGCTTATTCAATCTGGTTCGTACAAAAGATCCTTTTTTCTATTATCCCTAAATTTATCTGAACTATATATATAAAATTTTAATTATATATTATATCATTATTTAAAATGTTGGGAACTTTTATTTTATAATTAATTATTTAAAATTAAATAAAATATTAAAAAAAGTATATTTATATAATAATAAATATATAAATGTAAATATTAAATATAATTGGTGTCAACTTATAATTATTGATAATTTGTCAAATTTTTTTTTTGACTTGGATGATTTAGTAAAAATAATTTTGTTTTAAAAGTTTGGAATTTTATTTTTTATATATATCATAATTGTATATATGGTATAATAATGGAGCTCACATGTCTATATGTATAATAATAATAATTATAATCACCTTTTATGTATACTATTTCTTACCTAGTTTTCATATAATATCAATACAAGATTTACTAGTTATTTATATGATGCTTAATATTAAATCGAGTGTTATACCACCCTCACTTAATAATTTTTTTTTTCAAATTTTTGTATTCGGTGGAATTACATGAGATGAAGTATTGGGATTCTCTTAGAATTCTTCTCACTTTAACTCTTAATTGTGTCTATTTTTAAATCTTAAATGCTAGATGTGTATAATTTTCTCTAATTATTAGTCTTAATTCTTAATGCTTAACTCATAATTGTATCTATCCTTAAATCTTAAATGTTAGATGTGTATAATTTTCTCCAGTTATTAGTCATCTTAAAAAGCACTATGTTACAAACATATTTCTAATTTCATTTTTAAAATAACATTATTTGCACTATCTACTTTTCTAAAAAGAAAAATGTGGTTTGCATTTTTTTCCTAAATTTATTTATAATAAATATAATAATATAATTACACTTTTAATCATTTTACTTCATATTTTATAAAC
>APFE030622269.1:0-34085 GCA_000404065.3 Pinus taeda
AGCGACTAGATTACTTGTTAGCTTATCTATCCTTGTTTCTTTTATAAACATACAGACAGAGCCTGAAGTCAAGCCAGCTAGCCTTCGAACTGCATTTGTCATACAAATGAAAATTAGACCAATGCTGCTTCAGTCAATCTCCATGTTTTGTTTATGAATTAAACAATAGATCTGCAAGCAATCTAATTTCCCTGAGTGGTGGCTCTAGAAACCTCTTAGATCACCCGTGTGTTTTACATACATTGATCATTACTTATTCAGTCTAAACACCTGAACTAGATTGCAAATTGTGAGTGAAATCTCGTTCAAAGTCTCACACTGCTACCATCACACCTTGCCTTCAAGGAAGCATGTATGCATCGCACTTCCCGAATGGAGTAGGTGTGCTACATACTGAGTTCACTATGTAACAGGTGCGATGGTCAGGGAGGATTGACTTTGCCCTCCGACTGTGGATGTTTTCTCACTATTTTCAGTCTTATACATGATTTTTGTTGTCTATAGTCAGTTTGCTTCTGTGAATACCCCCTTCTCTTGCATTATTCCGCCTCCTTAGTGCAAAGAAATATAAATGTTTTTATGTATTGTGCGTCGTTTTAGTTCTCTTTTGCAAAAAGTAGCATAGTCGAACTGTCGTCTCTAGATCTGAAAGTGTCGTAGCTGTCGTTTTTAGTTTTAGAAAGCAATTCCATTGTTTTAAATAGTCTATTATACAGTTACTGTTGCATAAGATTTGAATTACTAGTTTTAGAGTGTCGAAAAGCAATTTCCATTTCAAAATCACAAAGTTTCTCTCTTGCTTTCACTTCGTTTTGAAAAAGAATTTTGTTGAGTCCAGTCGATTTAAAAGTAATTAAGTTTTTCACATAGCTTTCTTAGCATCATTTACACATTAAGAGAGCTGAAAAACAAATACATGCATGTGCATTTGCATTTTGAATTCTTGGCTTGATTTAGGACTGTGCATATTAGCGTGTGCTCTGTGCTCTGTGAAGTAAAGATGCTTGACTTTCTTCCCTTTAGTAGCTAGGATTTTCATTGCTGAAAGAAGATAAAACGTATGTTTATCATCTTAGACTGCATTTAGGAATTGTACATACATCACGTGGTGAACCTGAAAGGCAAACTGTTAAGAAAGATCAACTTAAAATAAATCCAATGAATCTAACAATGCTTTGGAACTTAACGCACAACATCTAGATGTCTAGGCTGGAGATGTATTCTGGCGTCGTAAAGCCTTGTAACTATTGCTTTCAGTGCTGGTTGGGTGATTCCTCCACTCTGAGACGGAAAATGCCAGTACGGACTTGTGCTCCCACGTACCATCACGTATATATTGGGAGACCACAATAAGCTGCATCCTTTATCCTTAGGGAGCCGTGTCTGCCACCCTATCAAATGTAATGCACCGAACACAGCATTCGGGAAGATTGACTGCCGTACCATAAAAAGTATTCTACAGTTTTACGATTGGTTTGGTAATCCTCTCTGCGTAGATCTCTAGAGTAGTCCATTTTTGCTCCTTTTCAGACTCCTTAAAGGAAAAGGTCCTCTGAGCACTTGTCACTTCAAGTTCAATAAAAATCGAAGGCGACTAGAGTCATCTTTAATTTTTTCTCGACTCTTTAAAATTGAAAAAACAAGTTGTGTCCAAGCATCTAAAAACTTATTTTAATCGGAATAACGTCACAAATTCCTCCATTGATCTTCAGGTTGAGAAAATGGAGTCTACCAACCAAGGATTTCCCCGTGAAGGAAATCCTAGTCCCTTCCTATCTTAGGGAGATGTTGGTCCACCCCATATGGCCACTGTGTCACTTCCATGATTGACAATTGGTTTTCCAGTCTGGCTCTTCTCTACCTCTGTCGTTCAGAATCCCATAATTCCTGAACAGTCTAATCAGCAACTAGACGACACTAGAGTTGTCCCAACCTTCTACTTGATCTGATTCTCCCTCTCCTCCTTCCTCTTCACTTGATAAAGCCAATAAATATAAAATTCAAGTAACTGAGAAGAAGAAGAAGTAGAAAGAGAAAAAGGAAAAGAAGAAAAAGGGACCAAAATCGAAAGGGAGCAACCAAGTATCATCTAGCAAAAATCCACACACCACACGGTCAAAACCTAAATCTCCTTGCGTCATTTGCAATGGAGACCACTATCACCGAGATTGTCCTTGTATCCGTCGAATCTTAAGGGACTTGTCTCCTCGTTTGCACAATCTGGTAGCATCAACCTCTAGCGATCATGTTGAATGCTCACCATCAACTAGTGAAAGTGAAGCACATGGACAAAGAAGGAATCCTAAACTTCCTTGTAGGCTATGTGAAGGAAATCATGTCGTCCACCGTTATCCCTTCCTTGAAGAGGCTAAAATAGTTTTAGATAATCATCTGGTTTCACCACTACGACTTCCTCCTGGATATCAAAAACTCTTGCCGATCCCTCCACCAGTTGAAAATCCGGCTGGCGCATCTTTGTGGTCAGCCGAAGCACCTATCGTTGAAAATGAACCCTCAGAATCCATACCAGACGAAATTCAAAGGGTCGATACTATAGTTGACCCGATATTGCCTTCAGAGTATTCATCTTCGATTGATACCGTCACTGACGAGAAAGAGAACAACATCGTTCAAATTCTTTTCATGAACACCGACTCCGGTGAGCTTGGGGGAAGTCCTTGCGTTAATTTACCACAGGAAGGAAGTTCATCAGAGTCATATCTCGTCGTCTATTCGGCCCCACCACCGAGCAACCTAGTTGTTTCCTTTGACTGGAATCTACTAGGCAGACCCCGTTTACCAGCCAGCGTACCATTCAGAATCATTATACAAGCTTACAAAATGGTCATGGTTGGTACCATCATTGATGAAGGGGCTTCTGTGAGTATCTTTTCCTCAACTGCTTGGAAAATGCTTGGTTCACCATCACTTTTTCCTGAAATGAGAAATCTAATAGGCTTCGACAAGGGAACCAGTCGACCTTTAGGGATCCTTCCAAATGTGCTCATTACTTTGAGAAGGAAAACTGTTCACATGAACGTTATGATAGTTCAAGGACTTTTAAATTATAATCTACTCCTTTGACGTGACTATATTTATTGCATGGGAGCCATCATCTCCTCACTCTTTAGAGTAATGTGTTTTCTGCACGAAGGAAAAATGGTCAAGCTCGTGGACCAAATGTCATTCCCCGGATCACACAGTGCAAATAGTCAAATACCGTCCCTAAATGGTCTTTTCACGCAAGAAATGTCTCATCGATATCCAGTCCGTCAACCTGATGAGCGCAAGTGATTCAGGAAAATGTGACTGAAACCCAAGGGGCATGCACCCTGGTCTGTTTCGGCAGGAAAACCTTAGGTATAGATTGGATTTCCGTGAGGGATATATCACTAGTCTGGCGAACCCATCCAAATGGACGTGGGAATGGGCTGGAATAAGATACCTTCGTCAAATTTATGTGAGTGGAGGTGCGTCTGCGCCATTCACCTTTATCTGTTTCGATAGACATAGCCGAGAGAGCATTTTTCTTGGTACCCTGAAATTTTTCGCTATACTTGGGGGCATGCAAACCTCTTGTAAGCAAGCGAGAAATGACCAACTAACATTAGCTCTATGATTCCGCTGACTTCAACCGCCTAGGTCGGGTGAGTGGCCGAAACCATTCATCTTTGCAGGGGCAATCTATGCGCCGGAAAAGTAAAGGAAATTTTTTCCTACCTAGCCTTGGTGGTGATATTAGTACTTAATTAGAGAGGCGTAGTTGGTCATTCCTAGCATGCATACAAGAGGCTTCAGGGTAGAGCTTCAAAAGGTGCAAGCTCCATAAAAAATGGCATCTTGAATGAGACATTTCTTATCATATGACTGGCGAGCAATGTTGTCGCAGAGTTCAAGCTCGTTAAAAAATAAACTCTCCATGAGTAGTTTTAGCACATAGTTCAAGCTCGTTAAAAAATAAACATAAGTCATGAGAAAGTGTTTCCCCTAGTGTTTAAGCTCATTAAAAAATGAACCGGTAAATAACCATTGTGAATGCCTTATCACCAGCATTTGAGCCTTGGTCGTGTTCTCACCATCACCTCCACTCTGTTTTTAGTCGATCATTCACCCCCATATGATTGTTTACCCCTTCGAGGATAATCTGCGAAGAGTGATTCTACTAGCCATCCTTGTAACACTGCCGTGATTGGAAAATTCCAAATCTTACCTGGAATCAGCTGCTACCCGTAACCATCACTCATTCCCCGAAAATGAGTCTTCTTTAAGCTCTTTTCATCTGACTCGTAAAATATGAAAAGATTGCCGACCAATTGGACTCTCTGGCTCGTTAAAAGGAATCGGAAGTGCTATCCCTCCTCTAGATGTTAATCTTTTTGGACCTCAGGGATTATTACACAAAAAGATCAAGCACTTGTCTTGTTCAGCTCGTTAAAACTATCGAAATTTCATCCCTTTTGTATTATTTTACGCTTTTTCAGACTTAAGGGATTATACAACGAAAAAGAATCTTCAGAGTCTTCTTTCCTTTTCTTTCAGACTCTCTAAAATTGAAAGAGACTGAGTTATCTTTGTCGTTAAACTCGTTAAAACTGAATAGCGACAAACTCATCCAACAGGACGAGAACGAGTTTCACTGTTGCTAGACTCGCTAAAATATAGCGATAGGTTCGCCCGAAGGGTGGATTATAGAATAAGCATATGTTATCCTCCTCAAGCTTGACAAAAATAAAGAGGTACGGGTCAGCAATGACTGGGGAAAATTGGGAAGAAAGCAAGAAGAAACTTTATTGGTAGCAAGTCTCTCTTGAACATGACACGTTCCTTTCGCATCCATGCCGGGTTGGGTTGTTCCCTTCACTGGTCTTCACCATTGGTCTGTCACACCATCCATCTTTGGGGTTAACACTACCAATCCATCGTCAGTATCGCCGATATGTTCAAGAGAAGTCATTCAGACAATTCACCTGTGTCTCACCCACTGCAATGCATTCATGCTTCATTCCTTCATCACCGCTACCCTGAACCGTATATTGTCAGTTTGTTTTCATCTCCAAAATCATTTGCTTCGTTCCGTGTCATTGATGTCGGATTCATTAAGGCCCTCCTGCGACGGGTCGCTTCTTGTCAACATCAGCTCATTATCCAAGAAGTTGACTTAGGAACAACCCTTTCGGTACTTTGAAGCTTGCATGCCTCAATGACAAGTTTCTCACCTTTAGCGACAGGTCTACATCAACGGCCTTCGACCGAGGGATTTTACGTGGTGTTCGACGGCAAGTCCTTTTGCACACCACGTGAATTGTACTGTAGTACCTTTAGGATCATTATCATCATTGGTGATTCCTCTCACGCCTGTTAACAACTTACATCATTGGCCGGTAATCAGGCGATGTCTTTACATGTTTTACTCCAGAACATTTTTCACATGGATCGACTTGTACTCTGAGTGAAGATTGAATGAGTTTTGAAGACCCCGGATCTAGTTTCATCCATCTCGGCTGCGATATATTCAGGAATATAAAGACATCCAGTGCACATCATTGTCGAATAGATGATTATCAAAATCAAAGGATGATGTGTCCATATCATCAGTCTGTCACAGAGACGATCGTCTGTCCTATGTACATGAAAATGAATTTATAAAGCTGAGCATGGGAATGCCCGCCTCAGCTAAATCATGAAAAAATGTTGTCAAAATAATGTATTGTATTGTATATTATTATAGGTCGCCTCCCAACTTAGAAAAACTTCGAATCCTCATAGTAAAGCATTTCACCCGACATAAAAAAAGATTAACGACCTCATGCTTTACGGGGCAAATGTTATAAACATTTTTGGGCACTTCAACCCCAATCACAAATGTCCATAAAATGAGAGCTCTTAAGTACCTAAAAGTGTTGCTTCACTGCCTAAAGGAACAAGGTCAACTTATTACATCATCTCCCAGAAGTTTTCCACTGAAAACTGCTCATAAATGGTCAAAATTGGACCATACTGAAAGATCAATGCAGAGGGTGTGATGCATATCACCTTCCCAATGTACAAGGTGAGATGCTTACTGATTTTCTCCTTTTGTAGGGTACGATGGTTGGGAATGGACAAATGGCAGGGACAAAAATGCGAGGTGGAAGATCATGGAATCTTCCACAAGCTTCCCCTCTGACACTTGCCACTCCATTTTCGACCAGGGATGAGTAAGAGATCTTCATTCTCCAAGAGGAAGCAGGAACTATCAGAGAGAAGATACTAATCAAGATCCCTAAAGATGACTCACCTCTCTGTAATCATCTATATATGGATCCCTCATCACAGAGATCTAGAGGCTAGAATTCTGTAACTTATAAAGAAGTGTTGTTGGTATTCTTGTGTTCATTCACAATGTTGGGTGATTTTGCTTTGCTTGAGGTGAAAAAAGGGCTTCTTAGCTGGAGGATGATGCTGGGTCAGAGCTGCTCATGGTTGTAATCCTCTTGCTACTTTTTATCTGAAATAAAGCTATTCTTGTTTCCTTCCATATTCTAGTGTAATTTTTTATATATTCTTGTATATGGTTAATGTACATCTGATCCTGCATTATTTATGAATTTAGATCCTTGTTTCTTGCATAGTAGTATATTGTTGTGATTCTACAGGTCCTTTTGAAGCTGAGCAGACAAAGAGCGAGCAGCAAAACTCTATCAAGAAGGAGACGGAATCGAGCGCAAGACTCAGGTTGGCCCTCTTGGTTCTCCTCTCATCTATTTTCATAAAAGGAATCAGTAGTAGACTTTGATTGTTTGTTTCTAAGATAGCCACCCATCTTAGTGGGAATAGAAGCATCTGACTGGACACTATTCTCGTATAACAGAAACCTCCTTTATATTACACAAATGAATAATTCTTGGATAATACAAATGACAAGACCTCCTTTCTATATATAGGAGTCTAAGGGGTCACAACATAATTAGAGCTGACATAACAATAATAATTTAAGGGCACAACAATAACAATATTGGGCTTCTATGGGGCACAATAATAATAATATGGGGACAACATGCGCACATCAATAACAATAAGGGGTACAATGACAATAATAATAAGGGAATACACTAGTATTATAGGGACCTAACATGCCCCTCTCCTTCAAAAAAGTGTTGTCCTGAATGCTTTAGTAGTTATGGATGATTCTATATAAAATTCTCATCCTCCCATGTAGAATATTCAACAGGTAAGTTCTTCCACTTGATGAGATACCTTGAAATTGATTGATTTTGTCGCTGTCAAGTTCTTTTTTCTATGACTGCTTTAGGTTCCAATATGATTTTTCCTTCCTCATCAAGATCTGGAAATATTGTTTGAACTAGGAGCTTGTCACCTATAGCCTTATTTATGCATGAAACATCGAAAACAGGGTGGACTTGGGAAGATGCAGGAAGTTTCAATTTGTATGTCATAGTACCGATCTTTTGCAACACCTTGTACGGACCATAATAATTTGGTGATAATTTATTATCCTTCTTAGCTTGCTTGAGGGACATGTTTTTGTATGGTTGTAGCCGTATAAATACCCAATCACCTATATCAAACTTATTTCGCTACAATGTTGATCTGCCTGTTGTTTCATTCTATTTTGCGTCAAAGTGAGGTTATCCTTTAAGAGTTGGAGAACCTTTTATTGATGCTTGATGTGATCTTCCACTGCTTAAACCTTAAAAATTTCTCTTAAATATGATGTGATGGATGGTGGATGATATCCATAAAGCACCATAAATGGGGTCATTTTTACTGCAATATGGAAGGAAGTGTTATACCAACATTCAGCGAGAGGCAGCCATTTGACCTGTTGTGTATGTTTATGAGATACAAAACAATGGAGATATCCTTCCAAACATTTGTTAAGTATCTCAATTTGCCCATCACATTGAGGATTATAAGATGAGCTATGAGATAACTGAGCACCCAAACAAGAAAATATTTTTGTCCAAAAATTTCCACTGAAAATAACATCTCTATCACTTACAATAATCTTTGGGTTTCCATGTAGCTTTTGAATTGTTTCCATAAATGCAGTAACAACTGTATTGGCTTTCAATGGATGATATAATGCACAAAAGTGTGCATACTTGGTAAGTCTATCAACTACCACCATGTTGACACTCTTTCCTTCAGACTTGGGTAAACCCATCATAAAATACATTGAAACATCCTCCCAACATTGACTTGAAATGCATAAAGGTTGTAATAGACCTAGGGTCTTAATTGTCTCAACTTTATTTTGTTGGCAAGACAAACATTCCGACACAAACTTTTGAATATCAAATTTAAGGCCATCAAAGAAAAATAAAATAAATAAATAAATAATGAAAAAAAATTAAAAAATTAAAAAATAAAATAAAAAAATCCTTCCTAACACTGTGGTAAATTCTTAAAATTCTTGAATTCCCTCCTAAGGGAGATGTGTGCAATTCCCGAAGAATCTTTTGTTTGACTTGGGAATTCTTACAGAGGTATAAGTGATCTTTCTAGCATAACGAATTGTTTTTCCAACTAAATGTATCATATGTATTGGGATCTTGTTACAACTTTTGAATGAGTGCCCACACTTCTCCGACATTCTTCCATTCATCCCTTCCTTCATTTATCCAATCTGGTTGGATAATAGAAATAGCACAAAGAAATGCTTCCACATCCTCATCCTTTCTTTAGAGTGCATCTGCAACAACATTTTTCTTCTTCTTTTTGTAGATGAGTTCAAGTTCATAACCCAACATCTTTGTGACCCATTTTTGCAGCTCTTTTGAAGATTATCATTGTTCTAAAATTTATTTAAGACTATCAGTATCTGTTTTTACCTTGATGTGTCTTCCCATTAGGTAAGGTCACCATTTCTTAAGTGAATGTAGTACTGCCAACATTTCCTTCTCATAAATAGCCTTATGTAAATATTTTTCTTTGATTGGACAAATTTTGATAGCAATGGGTCTTTCTTCTTGCATTAAAACAACACCAATTCCGTTTCCTAAGGCATCAGATTCCACAATTAAGGTTTTTGTCAAGTCTAGCATAGCTAAGACCGATCCTTGGCACATTGCCTCTTTAAGATGTTCAAAGGCCTTCATTTCTTCTGGAGTCTAAGAAAAATCATCTTTCTTCAATAATCTTGTTAGATGTGCCGCTATTCTCCCATAATTCTTTTGAAACTTGTGATAATACCCTGTCAACTTGATAAATCCTCACAGATGCTTTATCGATGTGGGGGTTTTCCATTCCTTACTGGCTTTAATTTTTCCAGTGTCTACCTTAACACCTTCATGAGATACAATATGACACAAATATTCAACCTCTTGTACTCCAAACAAACATTTGGAGGTTTTTCCATATAATTGTTTCTCCTCCAATATTTTGAGCACTCTGTCAACATGTTGAACATGATCCTTCCAAAACTTGTTGTAGATTAGTATATCATAAAAAAATACTAACACAAATTTTCTAAGGGTTTGAAAATGGAATTCATCAAACCTTGAAATGTAGAAGGTGCATTGGTAAAGCAAAAAGGCATGACCAAAAATTCATAATGACCCTCATGAGTTCTGAATGTTGTTTTTGAAGTGTCTTTAGTCTTCATTCTGATTTGATGATATCCTGAACAAAGCTCTAACCTGGTGAAGTAAATTGCTACATGCAATTCATCCAATAATTCATCAATGACAGGAATGGGGAATTTATCTTTAATAGTGAGCTTCTTGAGCTCCCTATAATCCAAACACATGCACCATGATCCATCCTTCTTGTGCACCAATACTACTGGAGTAGAGAAAGAAGTTTGAATAGGTTGAATTATACCAGCCTCTGGCATTTCTGCAACCATATGTTCAATTTCACTATTTTGGGCATAGGGATATTTGTAAGGCCTTATGTTTGGAGGAACACTTCTTGGAATCAAATAAATAGCATGATCATTATCACGAATAGGTGGGAGGCCTTTGAGAGTCTCAAATACCCTGGAATGATTGTCTAATACCTTTTTGAGATCTGGAGAAATAGATGATTCGAATGTGGGAACCTCTAGCGAACATAATTGTGAAATTACGCCTCATTGTTCTTTCTTTAGGATCTTTTTCATATCGTTAAAGTTGTTTATATTTCCTAGTTTCCCTGTGATACCCCTTAGTTTAAATTCATTTCCTTCCAAAACAGATTTCAAGAAAATGTCTTGAAAATTAAAAGTTATCGTACCCAAAGATTGTAGCCATTGGAATCATAGTACAACATCAGCAGCACCCATTGGAATGGAAAACAATGGACTTTTCAACACATATTCTCCCATGGATAGCTTGATAATGGCACCTTCCAGAGCAACTTATGGTTCCTCCATTTGCAACCATGACTTGACACTCTGGTGTTGAATATAGGAAGCAATTCAATTCCTTGTCTATCTTACGATGAATAAAATTATGGGTATTGTGTGAATCAATCAACACTATTACATTTTCCTTCTTGATATGTCCTTCTATCTTGAAAATTCAAGGAGTGGTATTTCGGACAATGTGTTACAAGATATCTTTGGATTCATTTCTTATTTCTCTAGAGTTTGTTCTTGGTGTGTATCCTCTTATTTTGATGTTTTTTATTCCTTTTCTTCCTCCTCTTCACAATCTATGTAGAATAATTTCTTCTTAGCACACTTATGACATTTAGTATATTTTCTATCACAACTGTAACAAATCCCTTTTTCACTTTTTTCTTCCAATTGTTGTGGTGTCAAAATTGTAGGTTGTGGAAAGCTAAGGGCAACAACACTTCGATCTTTATAGTTGTGAGTGGTATGCTTCCTTGTTTCCATAATTTTAACTTGAATTCTTTCTCCAATTAACCAGGTTCCCAAAGGCGAACCTCATGTTGGATGTTATCCTTTAACGTCCCTATGAACACATCAATCTTATGCTCCTTTTGAATATCTTTTACCCTTAAATTCAATTTTTGGAAGTCCTCAATGTGCTCCACCATCGAACCATTTTGTTTGAGATTTATCAATTGGATAAAAACGTTGTTTCCTTTTGTATCATCATAATGTGCTATCATTTTGTCCATAAAAATTTCCCAAGTGAAAATTTGTTTACGAGAGAAAAGCCATTGATAGCATACAAACTGATTCGGTTCCAAATATAAAGTTGCAATGCATACCTTTTGTGTGCTTTGCACTTTATGGAGATCGAAATATTGCTCCATCTGTAGTATCCATCTTACGAGATCCTTGCCATCAAACTTCCTCATATCGATCTTTGGAACATGTGGGTCTTCAATCCAATGTTAGAGTCTACGAAATCATGACTAACATTTATTTTGTTCTCATAACGAGTTTCCTTTAGTACCCTTTCACCATTAGTAAGAATTTCATGTAGCAAATTTTTCAAATATATCTTCAAATCTTCCATGCTGCCTTTAAGTTTTTCTTCTGTACCATCCATCTTAGCTTCCATCCCATCCATCTTAGCTTCCATTCCATTCTTTAAACCATCCATCTTAGCTTCAATTATTTTTTGTGAGAGCGAGTTGCACTTGGTCTCGTAATTTTGATATATTATGTTGCATTTCTTCCTCTTCTTCATATGTCATATTAGAGATTTTAGGTTGCTTACTAGGTTTTTCCATTTTCTTTCTTCGAGTCATCAATGAATGACAATTATGCTTCATAATTCCCTTTGAATCACTTCTAACTAATTTTTCAAACAAGGCTTATGCAAAATTAAAAAAAAAACTACACACCTTTTTTTTCCACTTTGTATGAGCTCAATCTTGAAATG
The DNA here is from genome assembly GCA_000404065.3 of Pinus taeda. NCBI lineage: Eukaryota > Viridiplantae > Streptophyta > Pinopsida > Pinales > Pinaceae > Pinus > Pinus taeda. Next base: position 11,787 of record APFE030622269.1, read on the forward strand.
CTTGTAACTCTGTAATTCCGTATCTCCAAGTTCTAAAATTTCAACCTGTGATAGCCATCTGAGTCTTATTTCTAACCCCGCAATTTAGGTCACAATTGGATTCCTCAATAAAGAGTTATGCCTAGTCTCCGACGATGACCTAATTAGAGATTGGTTCAGTAGAGAAAACTTGTATGACGTGTCATATGTCATTGTTTCGACCTTAGGTTCTGAAAATGATACCCAAGAAACTAAATTCCATCTGCATTCTGCTACTTTTTATGAAATTTGAATCAAACGCACCGAGACAAAGTTATGACTATTTTCCCAATGTGACCTATTTAAGATCCAATTTGGGAACCTGCCAAAACCCTAACTTCCTCAGCTCATATCACTAGAACTGTAGCTAGAAGAGATTTGAAATTTAGTCATGTGGTTCATCATGATTTCGTCTTAAATGGGTTTTAATTTCCGCTTTTGAAGCTTTGTAGAAAAAACATGATAGTGAAAATTCCATGATGACCTTTTTGAAGCAGCGAAACCCTTGAATCCAAAGCTCTGATACCAATTGTTATGCAACCAGCGCACAAAATAGAAGAAAGAAATAGATAAATGACTTGAAACGTAGCCTCTTCGAGGGGGCAACCTCCTTTACATTACACAAATGAATAATTCTTGGATAATACACATGACAATACCTCCTTTCTATATGTAGGAGTTTAAGGGGTCACAATATAATTAGAGTCGACATAACAATAATAATGTAAGGGCACAACAATAACAATAGTGGGCTTCTATGGGGCACAATAATAACAATATGGGGACAACATGGGAACAACAATAAAAGTAAGGGGTACAATGACAATAATAATAAGGGAGTACACTAGTATTAAAGGGACCTTACACAAAACAACTGAAACACCTCCTCAAGAGCACTTTTCCTTCGTCTATGTTAAATTTTACATTCAAAATCTAATAGATCTTGTGTAATTTTTTCTTGCAAGGTCGTGAATATATATCTCTCTTAATTCCTTGACATCTAAGAAAGTAGTGGCTTTGAAATCTGAGTGAATATAATTGTATGTAGCTTTGGTAAGAGTGGTTTTTCACTGAAAGAAATGAATCTATATATAATCGTTGAATCCTTCAAGCATTACAAAAACACCACACTAGTATATTTTAGACAAAAATTAGAATGGGATTCAAAGCAGCTTACGAGTCTGACGTCGATAGATGAAAATTTTTCCAACTCTTTAAGTAATGGAGGTTGTCGTTATTTAAATTAGCAAACATATGTCATGTAATGGGAAAAACAACAAACATACAGATTTCAAAGGGAGATAAAAAAAGGAGTAGACAATGCCTAGCCAAACCAATTTCAAGAAGGGACACCTTTGATGTAAATATAGGTGAGAGGTGGAAAGTGTACATCCTAGACTAAAGAAGCCATAACTTGCAACAGTGGGTTATCGAGGCTTCAAGTCTTTTCGAGATTTGATCAAAGATCAATGATGGGCAAGCCATATTTAAGGTTGAATTTGAAAATTTCCAATAAATGGATAGTACTATCTCAACGGTATTTGAATGGATTCAATAGTTGTCATCGATCTAAAAAGTAGTGCAAAGAGATTCAGTTCTAGGAGGGAGATAAGCCCATTGAGGGAAACAAAGCAAGCAAAGAAGGATCAAACCATGGACATATGAACTCCTTGGCTCTGTGTATATGAAGCAAAATCATAAGTAAAGATAAAGCTCATTTCCTCCTATTTGGAGGGATGTCATGCCCCATCCAACACGAGTTTTTCTATCCACTCAAACACATTGATGAAAAAGGGAAAATCCCATCTATAAAATTATTTAATTGAAGGGAGTTTATCTCGATGTCCTTGTAGAGGGCAACAAAGAGTTATCCTAGAAGCACGAGCACCCTATCACTAATCCTTAAGTTGAGTTTCAATGAATAATTGCTACAAGTATGTAAAACATAGACATAATCCATAGTTGTCAAACAAATCTGATATGAAGGCATCAACTTCTAGGAGAGAACAGGTATATTGAATAATGCTTCAAAGTAACTCAATAGTTTTCTAACAAATTTGGATGCCAAGGAGAGCATAAGTAGCCACATTGGGAAACATATTGAATAATAGAAATGAATTACGATGTAAAAGATACACTGTGAAAAGGTCTATGTAGAAAACATATATATGTGGAACCTTGTGGTGCCACAAAAATGCATGGTTTTATCTCTCACTTCACAATTTTTTTTTTCTTGTAATGCAACATATCACACTATTTTTTTATGTGATAGATTGCAATGTAGGAAGCACAATATCTTTTGATGTGATGAATCAAATGAAATGTGTGTGTGTGTGCGCACACGTGTAAAAATGTCACACTATCTGAAAGTATTTTTCTTGTAGTGTAAGGTATTGCAGGGGAAAAAGTTGTGCGATACATTGCATTCCATGAAGTTCCAAAGACATTGAAGTAATATTTTTTTCCATGTAATATGTCACATTATAAGAAACATAGTTTTGTGCCATGCATTGCTTCACATGAAAAATATTATGCAAAAGTCACACCAGAAAAAGTATTTTCTAATGATGTAATGTATTGCAAGAAAATAAGATAATGCCACATATCACGCAACAAAAATATAATTCCCATGTGATTCAACATGCCACATGATCTTTTTCATGCAAAATGTTACAACACATGAAAGTATGTGCCCAATAGTGCAACATATCATATTGCCAAAAGAATTGTGGGACATTTGACAGCATAGGAAACACAATTCCATGTGGTGCAATAGGTTTGTAATAGAACTTGAAGATAATCGTGAGCTTGTGTATAGCAACATTTAATTCAAAATGAATAAATCATAACAATAATGGAACCATGATGGATGACCTAACCCTATGTAACCTTTTACCTGAAATAGAATTGCAAAGTAACTAATTCATGTCATACATGGAATATTCTATGCAATGTTTACACAATTAACCCATATGTTATTGCTAAATTCCCTCTAAATCTTCCATTGAGACATTATTGAATCTAAGATGTGTAATTAAACCTACTAAATTACCTAAACCCCTTCCATTAAGACATTATTAAATGCACGGTGCATAATCAAACCTAAATTTGTAAGAGATGAGTGACAAGCTTTACTATTTGTAACACAAACCCAGTCACATGTTTTTTAACCACTTCCATGAAAAAAGGAAATATTGAAAAAACATTGAAGCAAGAGAGGCCAAACCAAAACAGAAGAATATTTTGAAATTAACCCATGTGAAATAAATAGATATTTAGAATAGGAAAATAAAAAAGCTCAAAATAATGGAAATCATAATATATGTCTTTAACAATATCAAAAAAATAAATATATATAAGTGATAAATTTCTGTTATAATTCCATATTATATGTTATCAAAATTAGAGCCACGTTTAGATGGAATTGTATTTTACTTAATTAAATTATTTTATTTTATTTAATAAAATTTTAAAATATCTAGTTGAACCATTGTCTTTCTATGATGGGTATATCAATGATATAGGAGGAACTATTATCCTTTATTTGTTTATTTTCTTAGAGTGGAATGGAATTATGGTTTTTTTAAAACAATATTTCATTATCATTATATGTGGCCATTTATTAACTAATTTAATTAATTAGTTAATTAAATTAGTTATTTTTTTTGCGTTAATTTTATAATTATATGATGATTTATATTTTTATGATAATTGTGAAATCTTTGTAATCACATATACCATCAGATTATCTAAAATAAGTATATGAGTTTCTATTTTACTTTCTAGTCATATTAAAGCCTTATATTTTTATTTACCTTATTAGTCCTTGCCTGGGACTATTAGCGAGCATTAGTTCATAGTTTGACCATTTTATTTTCAATGTTTTGGCATTTTAACCAAAGTTTAATGCTCGTAATTTTGATTCAACAAACTTTTAACCAAAGTTTTGGTTGGGAAAATAATTGGGATCTTATTGCCGCCTTCACGTTGTTCGATGCAAAGTACGGTTGATATGACAACATTTTAAACACAACTTAATTTTTCCTAAGTTTTTGGTACCTGTTCTACATGTCCTGCATGCAACACAGATGTTTGCATTATCCAAAGTCTAGTTAGGGCCACTTTTTATTAAGATGAAACCACGTGTTGGGTTAGCAAAGTTAGAGAGAAAGTGTTACATGCATTCTTTGGTAAACTTCCATTTGTTTCTCCACCCCTCCGCTGCATTATAACCTGCACATTCATGATAAAATTCCATTTATTTCTACCGGCCCTTACTGCAAAATAAAATGCAAGTACTTATCTGATCGGATCTTCTTTGAAGACCATCATCTGCAATGTTTCACATCTTACCTAATGAGAGATGATCCTCAATTGTGCAATTACAAAATTGAGAGATCGATCTTTGATGTTTGTGGCTGGATGGGCGACGGGACCAGGCATTTGCTCAATGGAATACATGGTGGTGTTTGAGCGACTCCATACTGCCCACAATGATGGTGAGTTTCATGGATTCGTAAAGTCAACACATCCAGTGAATTAAATTGCTTTTCACTGAATAAGAATTTGGTGTAGATACTAGGCGACTTATTATCCAGGAATATGTCAAACTCCTTTTTATGTGGCACGTTTTGCATTGCGCGTTTTGCTTTGACCTGATATTGATGACTATGTCAACACTAACTGTAGCTGGAATGGTGAGCTTGACCAGATATATTGATAAATCAATGCTATTAGAAGGCCATGCATCCGGAATGTCTGCATTGGACACGCATTGGGTTGCTGATATTTCGATGCAACACACGCCTGTAACGAGGAGAACACACAGAAGTCAGCTTCTTTCGGGTGTCGGAAGCGATATTAACCCTTGTCCGCCCGCTCCATCTTCTCCAGCTCTTCGTTCTGAGGTGAGCGATGTCTGATTTGAGTTTTTTGCTTGCAATTTTCAATTCTGGTATTGAAGGGCTTGGAATGCCTTTTGCAAATGTGTAATATTTTATGCCGCAGAGATTGGTAGGTCTGTGTCTGCGGGGCCTTTCAGAACGACTAAGTCATAATCCTCAACTGCAGAAGCTAAAAACTCGTAAATTTAAGTAAAAATTATAAAATTAACACATTATATATAGCACGTAAATTTAATCAAAATTCATATATAATTAAATATAAGATCAATTATCATCCAAAGTAAGGAAACATTATATTAGATCTCAACATTGTTATTAAAAAAAAAAATGAAAATGAGTTGTTATATTTATATCAAAAGGAGCCGTCACCTGGACATCTTGCTCTTTTGCTGTACTCGTTGCTTTACTTCCTTCTGAAAAATTTTCGTACCGTGCCAACATTTTCTGCATGCTTCACGTGACATAAATATGTAATATAATCACTAAGTTATTCAATATCAATTCAAAAAATTCATATAAAAAAATAATATATTTCCCCTTCATAATACACAGTAAAACATTTCATTAGTTTCTAATTCACTAATTAAGTGTAATCTTCTTTTAGTCTCAAAATTAACCTAAAATAGAAAGATTGTCTATATATCAATAATGTTTTATCGGAATTTAGATCGTCTCGATGATAGATCCACAAAAATGTTAATATAGAAATGATATAAAGTTAAGGTATTATAAAAGAAAATATGTAGAAATCTCCAATAATTTCAAATATCAATCTCTCAATGTCCACGCTTTGGGTCTTTCTTTACAGCTAATTTTACTGTTATTTTCATTATCGATATCTCGTTTTGTATAAATTGACTACATAAGGGATTGAGCGAATTAGAAATGAGAACCTGGATATCAGCTAAGGCTTGAAAAAAGATCTTTGTCCGCTCAGAGAAACCGCTGAGGCATCTCAAACAGGATCTTTGTCCACCAAGAAAAACAACAACGCGACTTGATCCTTGTCATTGTTTTCCTGGATGGGTTCAAAGGCGGTGGAGAAATTTTCAGGAGTTGCATCAATCTAAGTAAAATCCATGGTTTCTTCCTTACCCAAACATTGGCATTTCATATTATTTACTCTTATTGATGAGCTAATGTTTTGGTTATCTGGTTTATATGGTTCATAGTAGCTTTATCAAATCTTTTGAAAGGTGGTCGTTCACGGTTTAAGCAGGTTTTCCATGCAACAGGGAACGTGGCTTGCATCCAAGCCCATATGTCATCCAAATGTTTCTTGCTTGGGTATATATTTATTGTTTAAAAGGTGGCTTCTCATGCAGGGAACGTGGCTTGCATCCAAGCCCACATGTCATTCAAATGTTTTGGCCATATATTTATTGTTTTACACAAATAAATTATATATATATATATATATATATATATATATAATATATATATATATATATTATATTATATATATATATATATATATAACAATTAAAAACTATGTTTTAGATTTCTACATTGTAACAATGACTATTATACTATATAGTTAATTTAGTTTTTTATTGACATAAACTTTCTGAAATACATGATATAGTTAAAAGTTTCGTTGTTCATTCTGAAATAAAAGTTAATGAATTCGTTGTTCATTCTAAAATACACGAATTTGATATTCATAATACAGAATTGATTTTTTAATTTTTTAACTTATTTGAAAAATCTATTGAAGGCTCTTGAAAAAGAAAAGGCAACATTGATTTCTTTCGCTGTCTTTGTGCATTTTTATCTACAATATGCCAGACTCTTTTATATGATTGTTCATTTAAGCCTATAGCATACACATAATATCTAATTCTTTTAACTTCTCTGCATCACTGTCTCCAGCGTTTCTGAATAAAGACCTCACAGGTTATCTAGAAAGGGTGACTATTATGTGAATGAACAAAGTTGGTTTAGATCTAAAACATGGGTGCTTAAAAGATTAAGTTTATGAAATGATCAATACCCCAAACATTCAACTTCTATAACATATTAAATTGATACAACAATATATGGAATAACTGGATTATTAAATTACATTTATTAAGATTTGTAATATAAAGATTTAAAATATTTCAATCTACATAAATAAAAACTACTTATTAAAAAATAACAAAAAAATTATATATCACAAATATTATATAAAATTTCCAAAATAAAAAAATATATATCTAATTCACCATAATTACACTTATATAAAAATAAAAGTTCATCACTCTTTCTATTTCATTTGAAGAGTACACCCATGTTCATTTTGAAATATTAAATTATATAATTTGTATTTAATAATTAAACTTGTCCAACACACTGGGCGTTGTTTTATTACACATTCAAGTGAATTATGCGATTGTGTGATTGTTTTCTCTGTTCTCGAATAAGATGCCTTTGTGATAGCCTTCTATGAACGCATTAAATTAATATGAAAATTGTATTTCCTTTGAAATTCGATTAAGTGAATTATGCGATTGTGTGATGAAGACAGCAAGATCTTTCAGTAACAGTAAGGTAGCAAGTTTGTTCGACGAAGGCATGTTTTTAGCGAAACAGAAAGCTTAGACATGTTGCAGGTCTGTTCATTAGCTCTCTGTTTGGTGCACCAATTTTTGCTTTTGGTGGGCTTTCCCCAAGGTAAGACCGAAGGTCTGCCTCCTTTCGTGTATTCTTCACCTCCTCCATGGGGACGATCCACCGGATCTCAATGTTCAAATTCTTGAAAATTCATCTCCAATATCCTCCATGTATTGCATTCATTTCAAGCTGCATAGTTGTCCTCTTCATTAAGAGATAATAATGAAGTTGTTAAATGTTTCTTGTTAATTTTAAAAGATAATGTACATCCAGGACTGAATCTGTTTCTAATCATCCCTTAAACTTGCCCACTCTGCACATATTCAGTTAACTTAAAGACTTCACTTTTCTCGAGCAATATACTGTAATTCAATGTACTTTTTACGTATCTTGTAATTCAATGTACTTTTTACGTATTTGCAACTTCTCAAATTCAATGAACTTTTTAAGTATCTGCAACTTCTCAACCCCGACAGAGACTACCACTACCATAGTGGCTCCCTTGTTTTATATAGAAAAAGAAATTGGTCCCATAATTCTAATTGGAGTCTCAAATAGAAAAAAATCTATTTTAAGGTCCCGTATAGTTTCCTAATATTAATGCATTCATTCAAGACCATCAATGCATTCATTCAAGACCATCAATAGGTTGTTAATCTAATAAAATATTAACTATATCGAATATTATTATAAACCTTAATTAATATTATAATAATATAATATAAAAATGTTGATATGTAAACTTATTTTATTTATTTATTTAATTTTTTTCTAAGTGTGGTTCACGGATACCAGTGGCTTGATCAAGGGTATCACAAAAATATTTGAGCTTGATCAAGAGTATCAAGTCCCATTAGCGCTTACTGGGTTACTGGGTCACTGGGTTACATCCATAGAAATATTTGAGCTTGATTAAGGATATCAAGCCCACGGCCAATAGCTGAGCTTCCAGGAGAATTGAAACCTCCAAAACTAAAAAACACTTATTTGACCAATTAAACTAACCATTAAAACTTATAAAATTAATAATATTATCATTACAAACATAAGTTTTACTTAATTGTAATCATTGAATTCCGCCATAACCGTATATCATCTAAGCTCAACATAGCGTGCAACGTATTCAAAAAACCACATGGGAACCCTGTATTCCATGTGCTAATGATGGAGTAAAACATTTTCAGCCGCTTGGAGGAATGTGAACTACATAGCACAAACATATCGCAAAAATACGTTACATAATTCAATACAACTGAATCCACTTATTACTAATCCAAAGTTGTGTTTCAATTGCGGTGAATCTACTTTTTATTGATCTTTATGCGCGGTTGATGGTAAGTGGCACAGTCAATTACAGATGATTTAAATATGTAAAGAAGTTATCATGCGAAATTTCATCCGTTAATATAGGATAGAAAAGACAATCATAATATGTCAATATCTTACATCTTACAGAATAAGGCTTATTAACCTAATTATGCTTATATATAAATATATGTTGCTGATTCTATTGACCAATCATAAATGAAATACATCATTTTGACTGGGTGTACAATATTCTAATAAAAACATAATTACAAAGTAAAATCAGAAAAACACTCACCCAAGATTTAAGACATGTGCTGGCATCCACCTTTCTTTCTTTCCATTTTCCAAATTTTAACCCATTTTAAAATAATTTAAAATAAGTCACCTTACCATTAAACTTTAAAAATCTGTAAAAGAAAGTTTGAGAAAATGGCATTATTCATATTCCCCATTCAAAACTAAACCATGGAAAATGGCATACAATGAAATGAATAGGTACGATTATTTTCGAGAAAAAGCCTTAGCATCTGACTTGAGGATTAAAAATAGCACACTAGAATGAGAAAACAGCAAACATACAAGCTACAAAGATAATTTTTATTAACACATCTCGCAGACTCTTTAAGGCGTGATCGCTACAAGTTATACCATATCAGAATCTTCAGTTGCTGGGCCGTTACCCATGTTCTCTCTCCCTCCTTGCTGGGGTGCTTCCGTTGCGATCTGCACGTTGGAACTCCTTTCCAGCTTCTTGGACAGTCCCCTTGATTTACCTGCTATGTAAACTGCTTCCAGCAGTTTTGTTTTCTCTAAACCCTGTGCCCATTTCCTGCAATTGTACACTAATGCGGGCCCCACATTTTTTACGCAATAACTAATAATATTTCCCAATGATCTCTTCAATTCATGTTTTAGATCCTTCAAATTACCGTCTGTGTAGTCGACGCTTAAGCATAATTTGTATAATGCGTTATATGCCGCTAACTTCTCCCAATCCTCCATAGTGTCTTCACCATCTAAAATCTTGGTATAAATGTTGTTAGATTTGCTTTCCCTGTCGTATGCAAGAGCACGGATCGCCGCTTCTGCTGCTTCAAGATCATTGATCGTTGCTTTTGCTGCTGTTTCACACATTGTTGTTGATCGTTTCTGCTGATTCTCAGTGGGATACCGTATTTCTGTGAAGAGTCTATCTGCGGCTTTACTCAGCAAGCCATCTGTTTTGGGATTGGCGTTGTCAACCAAATCTATTAGTTCCCATGCTTCATAGTGTGCTTGTAAGGAATCTCTCTCAGAAAGGGGAGACAACCAGACAATTACGTTGATCAATGAGACCGCCGTTAGCTTCAATGACCGTTTTCTGCAATATTTCAAATATTTTTCCGCTTTTAGCTGGGTGACAGGATGATGTCACCACAGGAACTTTAAACCTGTTTGAGAGAGTGCTTCTTCTGGGTCCAAATACTGCATATCTACACATGTTCCAGACCCCCAATCCCTCAGAAACGGGACCATGGCATGGCAATTTTCTCCATCGTTGTTGCCCTTCGTCATAATTCCCCTGGCTTGATTGATGGACTTTCGATTTGTCAAAATCACGTCGTGAGTAGTCTGATCAAAAAAATTGTCCATGATATTCAAAATTTCCTTGTAGTCACTAAAATCCTTTTCCGCTTTTTGAAAATGACTTGAAAATATCCATTTTACTACCTTGCAGATAACTGTATTACCGAACACACAGACTGACAAAAACCAACACAATTTGCTGAAGAATACCACATATCACTGAAGCCAAAAAACACATCTTAGCCACAAGGGTTTTTTTATTCTTTATGTTGAATTAACTTTTTTATTATTATTTAAGAAATCAAGTAAAGATGTTTATAATTTTAATGTGATAAAAAATTTGGTTGAAAATAAATTTATGATACATTTACATTATTTACATTATCACAAATATATGAGAAAAAAAAACTGATCTAATCAGTTTTACTCCTTGATTTGTTATAGTTATTTAGATTTTTGTTTACCAAAACCTTAAGCCAAAATTATATTTATTTTTAGAAACTCGACTTACTTACCTATCTCCATCATTATTTTGAATTGTACAATGCTGTGAGCAACCATAAAAACTCAAGCCCTGTAACTCTACGAACTGCCCCGGCCTTAGAAGGTTGGCATAATTTAGCTGTAACTGAGCCCTTCAATTCGTTGTTTGCAACCTTGGAGTGATGGCTGGGACCAGCAAGGCAAAAGTTGCAGATGACAGGAAGAAAGACGGCTAGCCAAGGAAACTACAGTCGATTGCTAATAGCTTTGGATATATTGAGTTCTTTACCTTCTCTAATTTTAGTGGGCAGTTCGATTGGAGAGTTGGAGAGTCAGTGAGAGCAGCGACGAAGAATTTGCATCTTCAATGAATTAACATTGGCTGTTAAACGATAATTTGCATTTGCGAGAAAAAAACAAATAGTGCAAGAGATGGTACAATTTGTGACAGATCAGAGAGAGCTCTTTATAAAAGAATTGATTGAGCTGTTAATAAAAAGACTTGATTAAGTGACAGAAGCATCGGGTGTTCTTTTGTAGGTGCTAATGCCAGAGAGTGCAATTTATACACATGGAGCGAATGGTCCTGCGAACCGGTACTGAAAAGCGTCTCGGATTAATTATCAGTAAAGTGCATCTTGTTCCTGGGCATATCGCAAGTAAGTGGCTCAACTATTATTAGTTTTTTATTTATTTGAAAATTTAAGGAAGTTATCATTATTCATTTTTAATGGGTGTAGATTACTTATTTTATTTAGAATGGTTTAACAGTTTTATTAAATGGTTAAGAGTTAGTGATTTTTTAAGCAAGAGTGAAGGTTTGTCCCCTTACAAACTATTAGCAGGGTATTTTAGGTGGTTTGCTTTTCCTTGAATAATAATGACAAGTCTCTCTGCATTCGTTGATAAAACTCACTGTTGTTGGTTGACAACTCCCACCTTGAAAGAAAAAGTGTAACTATCTTTATTTACAAGAGTGTAAAGCTTCATCAAATATATTACATTAAATAATAAAAGACTTCCCCATTTAGAGAACATATTTACTTATTTGTGGAACACCCACATGGAGAAGAAATTTACTTATTTGTTAAACATGTACATGGAAAAGAGAACACATAAGATAAACATAAATTACATTTCTATTAACGAAGATATGCATTTATAATACATTCTTGTGAGCCTTGGTCCAAGTGGTCTCTTCGACTCGAGTGAGTGACTGTTCACATTCCACACCAACTCTTAGCGGATTAGGTGTCCAACATTCTCCCCCTTAATCCGAAGGGGTATATACGAGTCCAAGAAGAGAGCTCTAATACAAAAATACAACAATGGATGACAACAATAAGTTGAATGTGCTCTATGATATTATGGCATAAGGTGGGAGAGCTCAAGGTCTCAATCGACGATGGTTTAAGGATGACCACCAACACTGGAATGCTTACTGCAGTTCTTGGAACTCTTCCAAATATGGCAAGAAGTTGAAGTCTTCTGCTAGAGGAAGTGCTCCTTAATGCCTTGTAGAGGGAGACCTTGAACCTAGAAAAAGAGAGGTTTACAACTCGTGGTGGTTTAAGGAAGGGCACCACAACTTTGAATCTAGGACTTTGGGTCTCTCGCTACAACTTTGAATCTTGGTATGGTTGTCTCTGGTTGTAGGATTGGGCAACAAGTTCAGGTTGTGGCTTAGGCTCATTTGATTTATCTTTGAAACTTGTAGATGACCATCAAAATTCCCCCCCATTAGATATAAGGTGGGAAGATGGAGAAAACTCAACTGTAAGACTTCCTAATATTGTAGAAGAAATTATGGTGTATGATTGAAATATCTTCTTAGTTGTTGAAGCCCATTGTCAAGAAGCGATCCATCCAAGGTGAATCTTTGTTCTTGCAGGTGGTTGGAAAAAAACATGTTGAAGGGAACGAATTTTCCAACTGCTTATATGGATGAAGATCAAAACAATGATCTTTCACATGACCAACTCTATCACAATGTTGCCATTTCACAATATTTTGTGAATGTGCACGAGGACCAGGAATAGGTGAATATGAACTATCATGCAAAAACCCAACACTATAGAAGTGGATGGGCTTGGAGTAGCTTGGAGTTTGAAGAGAAACCTCCTTATCATATCCAAGGTCTGTTTTATTCTTGTTGTTGACAATCTCTTCCCAAGGTTGGATGATCGGCCTAAGAAATGCATGTTGAACATGAACATTTTCATGCAAATCTTTTCCTGAAATGGACATTGGATTTGAATCACCCTCAACTTCACTGACTTGATCACTTACTGGTTTTTTGTGGGAGCCTGTTTCAATCTCAAATAAAGGGTAGTTCTGAACAATGACAACTCTTCTGTTTTAATTCATCTCGCTAGAACTAAGAATCTAGATGCAAAAAATCAATCGTGTCTTGTGTATTTTCTAGACAAAATTTAATATTAGTAAGACTTGTTTTATTGATTTTGATTATGTCCTCAATTGTAGAAAATATTAGATTATTTAGTAATTCTAATACACCATCAGCGATTTTTCGATTGGAGACTATTGATTTATTCAAACTACGGAAGAATGTTCAGCCCAAATGAAGTACCTCCACTCCCAAAGAAATTATAAGTGTCAAAAAAACTTATTGAAGAGCTACTATCAGCACAAAATATAAGTGCAATGTCAAACCCGAATATCAAGAACAAAAGCAAGCTATTGTACAAACCACTTACGTATCTCAAGAGAATAATTTTGATGTAGTCTTAAGCTTTATGATTGTTCGATGAATTGAAAATACATATCCACTCAAGCAACATGCATGGATTTTACGACCACATACAACATTATATATAACAACTTCAATGTCTTACAACCAGTGGATAAAATCAATCGTTCTAATAGGAAAGAAATCAACCTAAATACATGGTTGTAGAGTATGAGAGATAAATTGGAGAGATGATTGTGTGCAATGGTTCTTACAACATCCAATATAAATGAATTTGTGCCCCCTATGTGCAATATTTCTGATACTTTTATCCTCCTACAATGAAATTTCACACCTATTCTCCTCTTGGAACCACGACCATCTCCTTACAACCTTAAATTTTCTTCAATATATAAATAAAAAAATTACCTCTTATTTTGAAGGACACTCGGCTCATTGATCTCGAAAATCAATGAAAGTTAATCATTTTGTGCTTCCTGTTGAATTGATCCTCTGCATCCACCAAGATTTTAGCTTGAAAATAATTTCCTTGCTATGCGTGAACAGTCGTTGAATCCAAAACCCTACTCATGGTCGCTAGAGTAGTTGTATGAGCCTTTGAAAACTAGTTGTCAATATAACAATAATATACCACTTTCACAAACTCTTCTCCAAAACAATTTTAAGCCATGTAAAGCAAATTCAACTTGTTTAGGTCGTTCAATAAATTTTAATGCACCAATAGTTAATACCATATTAAACACTATGTAGAAAGAGAGCTCAACTTCCATTGATTTGCAGGAACATGTCTAGCAGTATTCCTCTTTGCAGTCACAGGGGAAGGTCTGCTCACAACAGAGGAATGACAGAGCTGATAGAGGTAATAAACTCTATTATAACAAATACTCAGAATGACATAAAATCCATAAGGAGGAGATCACTGGTTTACAAATGCCACTTGAGCAAGGTAGGATATCACCTACTCTTATACCATGTTAAACACACACATGGAGAAGAAAACAGATAAGATAAATGTGAATTATATTTCTATTAACAAAGATATACATTCATAATACATTCTTGTGACCCTTGGTCTTCATATACCAAACCGTCTCTTGGACTCCATTGAATGTTCACATTCCACATGATTGAAATATGAATTTATATTTTATAAAGAGATTAAAGAGAATGATCAAATTACTAAACAGTAAGTTTTATAGCATGTAAGAAATACCTCACATAAAATCATCTTTTACTCCTATTAATTTATGAAAAGGAGGGTGATGATATTTCAAAATGTTGAGTTTTGTTATAATCCAAGTATTAGGTTGGATCATCAATTCAGCGTTGGTTAAACCAGTAGCTTCTATATTTCCCCTTATCTACATATTGAAGATTAAGATGGTTTAGAGACACTCTCAAATTTTTTACCTCATCCAAGACAAAATTTAGAAACACACTGTGACATATTTATTCATCTTTTATCCATTTGATGACATCGCCAAACATGTGTAAACTATTAATTCCTTTTTCATTTGTCATCAACAATAATAGTTAGAATTTTAGTGCCACTTATTATACATGATTATTTCACCCCTCTCTCAATAATGCTCTAAAATTAATGGAATGATTATATATGATGCAGGTGGATATCGATGACCACCCACCTATTCCATTGGCTCAAAGCGCAATTCTCCATCCTGCCAATTTTTGTATCATTTTTTGTGTCCTAAAATTATGAAGTCATTTTGAGGCCATAAACGATGTTTTTTCGATGTTCCAGGATCCCAAGTAATGGCCATGGGATTTGGCTTGGCCCCAATCAAAATTTTTAAATATCAACTAGACCTTTCCAACATGCTATCAAGCATGCCAAATAGAGATCGTATGCAAAATTTTTGACCCTAGGAAGTTGACATACCAACATACCATCAACGCTTGAAAACATTTTTGAATTTCATCTTCTAATGTTAGGATTTTGACATCTAGGGTTGTTTATTTATGTGAAAAGGCCATTTTGCTGGCCTTTTGTAATAGATATTAGCAAAAGCACATAGTCCTCTTCTCTCATCGTGTAGAGATAGCTACCACCATTCTAGAAAAATTGTGTTCTACGGAATTATATTACTTCATTTACTAATAAAAATAGGGTTTCCACCACATTAGTTTAATCCCTGTTATTTTTTTTTGTATTTGTTCCATTTACTTTCATGCATTTCATTTCATTCCTTGTACACCCCAAATCAGTGGTATTAGAGAAATCCAATCTTTCTTTTTTCTTAGTGGACGCCCTTGATGAGGTTAGGGTAAAAATGGTTGGGTCTCCATCTAGTTACACTAGGGAACCATCACTCTCACAAACTAAAGAACCCTCCCATGGTTGAAGGAAAGAGAGGAGACATAACAATAGATCCTATAAATTTGTTGCTCGAGGAAGCACTTGCGCAAAAAATAAATGAAATGATGGTCAATTTCATCAAGATCCATTAACAGCTAACAACACTGGCCAAGGCACCTTTAACAAGAAGAAATTTTAAAGGTGTAACATCCTTCATGGAACAATTTAACTTTGATATCCCCTCTATTCGAATACCAAATATATGAAAATTCCTTGTTGAAATGGTTAATTCGGCTAGAGGGCTGTTACTCTATCCAAACTTTTTTTACAATGAGAAGATCACCTTTGCGTTACCAAAAGTGGTTCCCCATGTCAAACGTTGGTGGGAAAGTTACTTAGAAAGACACCATGAAGATGCATTTCTGATGTGATATTTAGGGCCAACTTGGGATGCTTTTACTAATTCCTTAAGGAGGAATTCTATCCTATAGGGAACTACAATGAACAATACATGAGATGGACAACCCTAAGACAAGACAGAGACTATACAGCGCAAAAATACACCAATGATTTTCATACCTTACACTCAAAGTTGGGTATTGAAGACTCCAAGAGAGAAAAATCCTTGAAGTAATATAGTGATATACATAGTTATATCCAAATAGAGATGGGTTTCCTAGAAATAACCTTTGTAGGGGTCGCTTATCAATATGTTATCAAATTCATGTAGAAATTGAAGCAATGGAATAAGTTGGAATTAAAGTCTTCAAATCCGTCACAACAGAAGTCGACTAAAGGCAACTCTAACTCACAGAACAAGGGACAAAGTGAGACTCAACCTCAAGAAAACCATCCCAAGTCAAAGGCGAAAAAGGATAATGGGACGTCAATAAAGGACACTACAAAGTGGTGTGAGTTTCACAAAATATCCTAACACAACACTCATGAATGTTGCTCGAAAAAATAATTGTTCATGAAGTTTAAAGAAAATGAAATAGAATTTGGCTCTAATTTTGATTTAAAATAGGATAAAGAAAAAGGGATCATCTATGCAGAACCCAATGTTACCATCATGACAAAAAGGGTCCAACCAAAAGAGCTAGAGGAGCTTGAAGAGGGAGAGTGCTTGTTCCACTCACAAATGTGGGTGAAGGGGAACCCACTCCATTTCATTATTGATAGCTCGAGCTAAAATAACCTGATATTAGTTGATGTCATCAAGGGATTGAAGTTTCCAACAATGCCACACCCCCAATCATAAATTGTTAGTTGGTTAAGCCATGGATAAGAGTCTTGTGTCATCTAGTACTGTTGGATGTCCTATGGCATCAAGCCCTTCAAATATGAGGTATTATGTGAATTTTTCACACTTGAAGTTTGATATGTTACTTTAGTAAACCCTTATATGTAAAAAATTCATGATTTTCACGAGTCTTGTCCTTGTAGTTTCATCGTTACTCTTAGTGTTCAGATCTACTAGATACCAATGGTAGTCCCAACCATTGTAGTTTCATTGATCTCAGCAGAAAAGAGCCAAAAGGTAATCTCTCAAACTACAAATTTCATTCTCTTCATGGTTTTCTCCAAAGGTGAAAGGAAGGTCACTTCAAGCACCACAACCTCTACACGAGCCATCTCTACACAATAGAAACAAGTGGACAAGATTTTGGAAAAGATTGGATTGAGCTGAAGGGTGCTTTGTTATGGAAAAGACAATATAAATACTTCAAAATTATTTTTACAAGCCAAATATTTAACAATATATATATCAATATATCAAATCATGCATTCCTATCATTGAAAAGTTAAACATCAATAAGCATGGGTTGTACAATCCCCTACCTACCCTGAACAAGCCTTGGGAGTTAGTATCCATAAATTACATGTTATGTTTACCATCCACCAAGCATGGAAATGAGTGTGTGTTTGTAGTTTCAATTAGTTCCCCGAGGTGGTTATTTTTGCACCATTCAAGAAGATTACCATAGCTAAAGCCACTATTAAACTCTCCTTTGATAATTTTGGGATCATTTTGGTCTACCTTGAACCATTATTTAGATAGGGATAGTAAGTTTCATAGCACCTTTTTGTCAAACTTATGGTATCTCATGGATACCAAGTTAACCAAACAACTTCCTTTCATCCCAAATCATATGGAAGAATAGAAGTTTTCAAGAAGATGATTAATTGTATCTTGCACATGTACAACTCCAAGTATCCTTGTACATGGGATGAAAGTCTTCCATGTGTTCATCATAGTTATAATAGATCTCTCCATAACTCTATTGGCCACAATCCTTTTCAATGTTCACGGGGTTCCAATCATTGGCCCCAATTGATGTAACTATCCCCACATCACTCATAGGGTCCTCCCATGATCAAGTTAGGGAAAATAAGTTAGCCAAATTTGTTGAGTAGATCCAACATTTTTAACAAGAGGTCCATGATATCCTATAGAAATCAAATTCCAAGTACAAAAAATGGAATGGCTAATAGAGGGTTGCACATAAGTTTTAGTTTTGATAAGGTGTGGTTACATTTACAGAAAGAGTTCCTCACACACCCTAATAGGAAGCTCAATTACTCCAATATGGGCCTTACATAATTACAAAGGTTTTGGATGAAAATGATTTTGAATTCAGCATTCCACTTCCCTTTGCTTCCACCCAATGTTTAATGTGGAGTTGTTTTAACCATATTTTCCACCTCTATTGGAGACCTCAAATGAATTCAAGCAATTGGCGTACACATAAATCAATCCTAACTGCATTGAAATGGCTACAGTGGATCATATCATGGACACCATGATAAAGGATACATAATTGCATTGAAATGGATACAATGGATCATATAATAGACACTAAGATAAGGGACACCCACTAGTAACACATACAACTATATTGGGTTGCGAGGGAAACTTCTTCACCAAGGAAAGTAGCTGACCCAGAGCCAACTTTAGCAGACTTTCCCCATCTGGTAGGGGAACTCAATGAAATGGATAATATTTCTTCCTAAGAGGGGAGGACTGGTCAAGGTGGATGGCAATGGCTACCCACCTATTCCACTAGCTTAAGGTATAATTCTCCATCTTGGAAATTTGTCTATGGCTTCTCAGGTCCTAAACTTTCAAGGTCATTTTGAGGCCCTAGTTGATGGGTTTATGATGTGGTGGGGGACCAAGTGATATTTTCATACTATTCTCTGAGATCCAGTAAAAATTTGTAACTCTCAGATAAATCTTTCTAATGGGCTATCGATCACGCAAAATATAGATCACATGCAAAAGTTACAACATTGGTAAGTTGACATACTAATTAACCCCGTCAGGTCTTGCAAACCTTTTTGCATTTCATCTTCTAGGGTTAGGTTTTTTAACCTATAGGATTCTTTCTTTGTATTAAAAGGCCATTTTTATGGACTCTTGTAATGTCGTTTGGTGAATGCACGTAGTTTCTAACTCTTTCTCTCTCTCTCTTCATAAATAATTACCACCATTGTAGTTAGTTTATGTTCTATAGTATTTTATTATTTCACTTACTAATAAATGTTCAGCTTCCACCACATTATTATATTATATGTTATATTTTTTGGTTTTCTCAATTTACTTTCCTACATTTCATTCCATTCCTTATACCCCTTGCATCAATATGCAAAGAAAATGATCTCTCCCATTCTAGATACAATAGAAACCCCTTGTGTTGCTCCATAAAAAAACCTAAGGGAATGCTCTTACTGATTTGTTCTTGAATGGCTACCCTTATTGATTTTTCTTCCTTATCCTAGGGAAAATGATTCAATATGTTGAGTTCATTAGCTACACATATTTTCAAAGTATTTCAAAAACAAAATGGGAAATACCCAATAATACCCCTTATGGTACTAATGAGGGGAGAAACATAAAAGTATTTGTCTATAGATTCCTTACCCAATTCTTCAAACTTTCTTTCAATAGAAGCTCCTGACAATAAATTTTTCAATCATATTAGTACTTCCACTTCTTGCCACACCTATTTTAAGTAGTCAAAATCCATAATCAAATGACCATTTTTCTTCTCATTGTACGTGTCTAAGACCCTAGTAAAATCCTCTTTTTTAATATGTCCCACGTTAATACTTTATTCATTAATAAAAAGCACATAAAATAATTTTCTTTAGAAGGACATTTAAACTTCCAAATATAGTGCCATCACCATTGAGTTTCTCTTCTTCCTTCCTCTATACATAGAAGCATATATGAAAGCCTAAGAAAGTAATCGTTTCAAGGGGGCAAAACTAGTCTAGTTCATCCTAATTTTCCTAGATTCAAATATGACTCCTTTCTAATGATAAAAATTAATTATATAAATCTACTTCATTACCTATGTAAGTCATTTATTCCTCCATATAAAACTTTTAAGTCGGTCTACAATGTTGGAAAGCATGCAAAAACGTATGTACTTTAGTGATTGAGTCATAGGTTTTTTCTTCCACTCTCAACCCCTAGATCCATTACAATTTAAATCAAGATCCTTTCACCCAAATTCTAACATCATTTGAAATATTATTCTTATAAATTCATGGAAATTTTAGGGGCTAATGTTCGCCCTTAGGCAAAATTAAGGGGTTCTAAATTTTTAGTGGGTGAATATTTTGTATCATAGTACATGTTTACAAATCGCCTCAAATAGCCCACCTTATTTTAAGGGAGATGGTAAAAAAGGTAAATCTAGCCCTTGAAATTAGGAGTTACAACCTTCCATTCGCCCTAATTTTCAAGAATAGGTTTTATTTCAGTGAATCCTATGGGCCAAATACCATCTTTATAAAAGAGGTATGGTAAATGAATAAAAATATAAATAAATGAGAGGTATGGTAAATAAATAAAACATTTTCTATATTTACTCCATAAGTCACCTTATATACTATGCAAGGTTGTAAACAAATAAAAATATAAATAAAGTGGGTATGGTAAATAAATAAAACCTCTTTTTATACTTACTCAAAAGGTATGGTAAATAATAAAAATATAAATAAACTAGACATATGGTAAATAAATAAAACCTCTTTTTATATTTGTCCATAACCCTCTTTCTATTTATGAAGGCTCAAAAAAGAGGTTTTATTTAAGTGAATCCGCTGGGCCAAATACCATATTTGTAAAAGAGGTATGGTAAATTAATAAAAATATAAATAAACGAGAGGTATGGTAAACAAATGAAACACTTTTTTATATTTACTGCATAAGTCACCTTATATTTACGAACACTTAAAAAATGTGTTATATCTAGGCGAAACTTATGGGAAAAATACTATGCGCCAAATACCATGGGCTATATTATTATTAATACCATTCAAAAAACATTATTAACCATAATATTAGTATTAATAAAAATAAAAATGACACATGGTATTGACCCATGGTATTCACGTGGAATGTAGCCTATTTAAAGGGGAGAATTAAACCAGCATAGATCCATCTTTACTTTGGATCTACTAAGCCCCGTGAGGGATCAAATATCGTGATAGGCAAACTAGCATAGAGTGAAAAAATATTTGATCCTTCTTGGGGCTTGGTGGATCAAGAGTAAAAATGGATGTTGTAATTTAATGTATGTTAAACATTTTAACTTGGTTAAAATAAAAATCAATTATTAATTTTTTTAATTTTTATAAATTACCAATAGTGATTTTAAAGCTCCACATTTATGATAACCCATGGTATTCACCCATGGTAATACCATGGTATTCATGTGAGCATAAACTATTTAAAGGGGAAATTTTATCATCTTAGATCCATCTTAATTCTGGGTCTACCAAGTGCTCAGAGGGATAAATAGATTTCATCCCCCTAAGAGTGGTAGATGTGGAGTTAAGATGGATATAGGTTGGTTTTTATGATAATGAAGATATTAAATAGACTTAGGAAATTATATGGTAAAAACATCTTAAGGTGAATGGTTAAAGATACATTTAGTCACTTCACAAAATTTAGTAAAAAATACCAATATCTCCATTAATATTGGTTTTTAACTTTTTCTGATTTAACAAAAAAAATTCAAAACAATGAAACCTTATCACTCTTTCCGCATCACCCTCGCAAAAGATTTCTCACCATTTTTCAAACATTATCAATATGATATCTTCATGAAAATGTTTAGGTACTGATGTTGGATTAGTCATTTGAAAAATAAGCTGGTTTGTACAACCTTTCATCTTTTGTGCTATTCTTAGTCTGTCCTAATGATCTGTAGGGGTTGGAGCCACTGCACCATATTTTCCTAAAAGGTGGAGATTGTTCATCAAAAAGGAAATTAATGTACATGTTACATAGCTGTTAAAAAATGCGAGACCTATGAGGGTAGTGAATTATGCTAATAAGCAATTTAGATTGGGAGAGACGTAATTAAATTTTATTATTT
>APFE030622277.1:6379-24749 GCA_000404065.3 Pinus taeda
CACCAAGTTGGATCTTCGTTCAGGATATCATCCAATCAGAATGAAGACTGAAGACATTCCAAAAACAACATTTAGAACTCATTAGGGTCATTATGAATTTTTGGTCATGCCTTTTGGCCTTACCAATGCACTTTCAACATTTCAAGGTTTGATGAATTCAATTTTCAAACCATTCCTTAGAAAATTTGTTTTACTATTTTTTGATGATATACTAATCTACAACAAGTCTTGAAAGGATCATGTTGAACATGTTGAGAGGGTGCTACAACTATTGCAGGAGAAAGAATTATATGCAAAAAGATCCAAATGTTTCTTTGGAGTCCAGGAGGTGGAATATCTAAGTCATATTGTATCTCATGAAGGAGTTAAGGTAGACCCTAGCAAAATTAAAGCCATTAAGGAATGGAAAATCCCCACATCCATAAAGCATCTGCGAGGATTTCTCGAGTTGAAAGGGTATTATCACAAGTTTGTTATCAATTATGGGAGAATATCAGCACATCTAACAACATTATTGAAGAAAGATGCATTGTCATGGACTCCGGAAGCAACAAAGGCCTTTAAACATCTTAAAGAGGCAATGTGCCAAGCACCGGTCTTAGCTACACCAGACTTCACAAAAACCTTTTTTGTGGAATGTGATGCTTCAAGAAATGGAATTGGTGTTGTTGTAATGCAAGATGAAAGACCCATTGCTTTTGAAATTCGTCCAATCAAGGGAAAGTTTTTACACAAAGCTATTTATGAGAAGGAAAGGTTGGCAATACTCCATGCACTTAAGAAATGACGACCCTACCTAATGCGAAGACACTTCAAGGTAAAAACGGATCATGATAGCATTAAATACTTTTTAGAACAAAGATTATCCTCTGAAGAGCAACAAAATTAGGTCACAAAGATGTTGGGTTATGACTTTGAAATAATCTACAAAAAGGGAAGCAAAATGTGGTGGCAAATGCACTCTCAAGAAAGGATGAGGATGTGGAAGCATTGTTGTGCACCATTTATATTATCCAAACAGATTGGATAATTGAAGCAAGGGAGGAATGGAAGAATGATGAAGAAGTGTGGGCACTTATTCGAAAGTTACAACAAGATTCCAGTACATCTGATACATTTAGCTGGAAAAATGATTCGTTATGGTACAGAGATCGCTTATATCTCTGTAAGAATTCCCAACTCAAACAAAAGATTCTTATGGAATTGCACACTTCTCCCTTAGGAGGGCACTCAGGATTTTTAAAAACTTACGACAGGGTTAAGAAAGAATTTTTTTGGGATGGCCTTAAATCAGATATTCAAAAGTTTGTAGCAGAATGTTAGGTTTGCCAACAAAATAAAGTTGAAACAATTAAGACACCAGGTCTATTACAACCTTTATCCATTCCAAGCCAACGTTGGGAGGACGTTTCAATGGATTTTATCACAGGTTTACCCAAGTCTGAGGGAAAGAGTGTCATCATGGTGGTAGTTGACAGACTTACCAAGTATGCACACTTTTGTGCATTATCACATCCATTTAAAGCCAGTACAGTTTCTTCTGCATTTATGGAAACAATTCAAAAGCTACATGGAAACCCAAAGATTATTGTAAGTGACAAAGATCCCATTTTCACTGGAAATTTTTGGACAGAATTATTTTCTTGTCTTGGTACTCAGTTAGTTCACATCTCATCTTATCATCCTCAATCTGATGGGCAAAATAAGATAGTAAATAAATGTTTAGAAGGATATCTTCATTGCTTTGTATCTGATAAACAAACACAATGGGTCAAATGGTTGCCTCTGGCTGAATGGTGGTATAACACTTCCTTCCATACAGCAACAAAAATGACCCCATTTATGGCATTTTATGTGTATCAGCCACCATCCATCACATCATATTTAAGAGAAAATTCTAAGGTTCAAGCAGTGGAACATCACATCGAACATCAACAACAAGTCCTCCAACTCTTGAAGGATAACCTCGTGTTGGAACAAAATAGAATGAAACAACAGGCAGATCAACATCGTAGCGGAATAAGTTTTGATATAGGTGATTGGGTATTCCTACGGCTACAACCATATAAGCAAATGTCCCTCAAGCAAGCTAAGAAGGATAATAAATAATCGCCAAATTATTATGGTCCATACAACGTGTTGCAAAAGATTGGTACTATGGCATACAAATTGGAGCTTCCTGCAGCTTCTCGATTGTACCCAGTTTTCCATTTTCATGTTTAAAGAAGGTTATAGGTGATAAGCTCCCAGTTCAAACAATATTGCCAGAACTTGACGAGGAAGGAAAATTTATATTGGAACCAGAAGCAGTCACAGAAACAAGAACTCGACAGCTATGAAATCGATCAATTTCAGAGTATCTGTCAAGTGGAAGAACTTATCTGCTGAAGATTCAACATGGAGGATGAGAATTTTATACAGAAGCATCCAGAACTACTCAAGCGTTGAGGAAACACTTTTGAAGGAGAGGGGCATGTGGCCCTATAATACTAGTGATTACCCATTCTATTGTAGTTGTAACCCCTTATTAATAGTTTTTGTGCCTATTGTGCCCATATTGTTATTATTGTGCCCCATAGAATCCCTCTATTGTTATTTTTGTGGCTTTATATTATTATTGTTAGGTCGGCTGGTTTATATTGTGACTCCTTAGACTCCTATTATAGAAAGGAGGTTTTGTCATTTGAATCATCCAAGAATTGTTCATTTATGTAATGTAAAGGAGTTTTCCCCCTCGAAGAGGCTGAATTCTAAGGCGTTGATCTATCTTTTCTTGAGCTGGTTTCATAACATATGCTCTTAACCTGCAAGACGATACCAGAATACCAAATATGCGAAGAAATATACCCAGAACATAGAACAATGAGGAATAACAACAAGTATTTTATTATTCAGAAAGCAATGTTCACTTGTCTCTTCGAGGGGGCAACCTCCAATAAAGTTGAGCTCAATTACAAAATAAGACACGATGCTCCTCGAGGGGAGTCTCTATCCTTTATATAGGATTCATACATGCAATACAATGGTTCTTATTAATACCATCCATCTAATACCATGGCCCATTTTCAACTAACTGTGTTCCCTTCATTAAATGCGGGTTAACCACTTACAATTATTAATATGGGCTTTATTGACTCTTTACTTAACTATAACTATGACTCGATCCTATTACATAAATAAGGGGGTTAGGGTTGGACCCTAACAACAATTATAAGAAGCAAATATAAAAAAACTGGAAAGCAAGTAAACCATGATAATATAGAAATGAAATCACACTTGCATGAAAGTAAAAACACACTTGCAGGAAAAGAAATAACAAAAATAAAATTGTTATAATTGTATGCAAATTGTGGTTGATGGGGATCCTTCCATTCCTCAATGAGCACACATAAACAACTACCACCTCTTAAGAATCACACAACACTCATAACTCATAATTGAAGGAAAATGATATTATTCATGCTGAATGATAAATCTATTGCTAATCAATAACTAACAATTGTTAGCTTCCTTTGAAGGATGCTTCTCCTATGTATACATGAATTAGCGATATCTACTCAATAAATGTAGATCCCTTAAATATCTACTAGATCCATACTTGTCTCAACTTATCCCTAAATACTAGATACAAATCCCATGACTCATAAAGATCTCCATGATATTTCTCCTTGGAATATGGTCCACCTCTTGAGTTGAAATTCGAATTTGATCTTGAGAGGCCACATAAGGGTGCCTTGGAAGCTCCCAAATGATCTACACATGTCATCAAACTCAAGCCACTTTAAATCATAAATTCACTTTAAATACTTGAAATTAATAACTTTGGAAAATAGAAATATGAACCCATATAGTAATGGAAATGTAAGGCTATGTGATGACATGGTGATGAAATGAGGCAATAAATTAAGAATGGAAGTGAATGTGTACGACATTTTGAAGATATTTTGGAGGCCCAACACTTTCATAGTTAAATGGAATCATTTTCATAGATTAAATTTACAAGCTTTTATAAATTAGATTTACTTGTTTTCCTAGATTAAAGATTTTCATGCTTTCATAGACTAAATTTAAAATGTTTTCATAGATTAAGATTTCATGCTTTGATAGATTAAGTTCAAATGCTTTCATTAGATTAGATGTATTGCTTTAATTAGCATAAGTGTCTTTGCTTTCATTAGATTAAAATTTCTTTGCTTTCCTAGAATAGATTGTCTTTGCTTTCACTATATATGAATATTACCTTTGCTTTTACTGCCTTCAAGAATAGTCATTTCATTGCTTCCATCAAAATTATGTGTGTGTTCTTTGACTAGATTTCATCTCATAGATTTTTCTTGCATTTGCAGTCTTTAAAATTCAATTGTTTTTTAGATTAAGATTTCATTTTCACTCCATTGCATTTTTTTATTCATTTGCATAGGTTTACTATTCATTTATTGCTATTAGAATTCTTCTTTTAGAATTAAAATTGAAAGTTGATTTCCTAGCATATATTGTGCAAGTGTACTTCACAAGTATACAAACCTGGATTGATAATTTAATGCTAAGTAAATAAACCAACAATTAAATTACCCAACATAGCCTGCTCTACCAACTACCTAGAAGAGTTACATTACAAAATTTCTCACATGAGCATATTTGTACAAATTACTTACATAATAAAAGATGAACAAATTATTATATTGGATTGCGGGCCCAACTTCTTGTCATTGTTGGTTTAGATTTTAATGGATATTTTTTTTCCTACTTTCATCCACACTTATTTTGCATTTGTTGGAGTCCATGATATTCCTACTAGTCTGAAATTATCTTGGTGTGGTGGTTCTATTTGTTTTACCTCATCTTCTTCGACAATATATACCCAACATGTCATCGACCATCTTGCATTAAGAGAGACAAGTTCCCCTTTCTATGATTTCTGAGTATCCATTTCTTCCTATATTTCTTGAGGTATCAAATTTGATTGGATTGAAGGATCTTCTTGTGATGGAACGTAAGACTAATTAATGATCTTCCTTTACATTGATGCTTCATATTCCTCATATTCTTATTCCTCTTAGGTTATTTGGAACATTACTCTACAATGTGTCCTATTTTAAAACGAGCTCTACATTGCAAAGAAACTCTTGCATAGTCCAAATTTTGAGACCAAAAATAGTTTTTTCCTATCAAATTATTTTTTGCTAGAAACCCTTTATTGAGATATATTTCTATGCTTAGGCTGGCATAAGATGAATTGTTATGCCTCTCTATTTCATGACTTACAAAATGGAACTTGCTAAGTGCTAGACTAATGGATTGAAGAGAGGGGAAACCCTAAAAATGCAAGGACATATTTGGCAGTCTCACCTCAACGGGAGATAAAGAAAGAATATCAGTGATAGGAATGAATGAAGTATATCAAGAATCCATGCACAGACATTATTTTTCCCAAATTAAAAGCTTGAATCAACAATTAGATACATGTTTTCAACAACATCAAACTTAAAAATGAAGAAACCATTCAGATACGAGTAAATAAAGGATTCCTTTTTAATTATAGGTAACAAAGAATTTGAGATCTAGGCTTGAAGATCAACTAACTAAGGCCAAAATCCATTAAAGCTTAAACCAAATTGTGAGATATGAAGTAATATGCATCTACATTTGCATATAGCCCCATAGGATTGGTTAAAGTAGGGATTTCCTACACTAGAAAAGGAGAGGGGAAAGGAGGGTAGACAACAAGTTTTTTCATAAGTATATCCTTGAAAGAATGGTCAATCAAAGAAGTAGAAACACCAACCTTCAAGTTCCATGTGGATAGTGCACTAGGGAGCCCATTTGAGGTATACTTGAGTCTCAAAATGTCAACAAAGCGATACACTAACCAAGCTGATGTTGTAAGGGAGTGCCTTAAGGTCTGGCAGAACATGAGGAGGGTGAAATATTTCACTGCATATGACTAGAGATAAAATTTCCATAATATTATTTGTAAGAAAAAAAATTGGCAACTCATCATTGGAACAGAGAGAATATTAAATCCAAGACACATGAAGATAAGAAGTAGTTTGTCCTTAGAGGGATTCTAAGTTTTCCTAGGTGTCGTCTTGCATCTTTAGGTCATCTCTAGAGAGTATATCAATTCCATGTTTTTCTCGTTATAGACATGAGCAAAAGTAATGTGAGAAAAATGAAATTTGTAGATTCTCGATATCATGGAGTAGTGGTTGGAGCATGAAGTTACTTAACATAGATTCACCTTTTATCCATTTGATAACAAGAATAGAGTCCCCAAGAATTTGAATTTGAGTGATTCATTTTTCAAAACTAAGGTTAAAACCAACTTGATAATAATAAGTTCATTATGATTATTTGTGGATCATACTAATATATATGCATACATATTAACTTTTGTAAATTGTTTCTACACATGTTTTATTTTACTTCAATATTAAAACAGTAAAATATCTATGGTCATTTCTTTTTTTTTTTTTTTCTTTTTTTTTTTTTTAAATTACATACAATTATTATATTAAAACATTTCTAAAAGATATATATAAATAACTTTGTTGTTAAAACATTACATAAACCTTTAAAATATTTAAGAAAATAACTCCTAAAACCATATATATATATAATTTTTTAACGTTGCATTGTGTTGTTTTGTTTGTTCGTTTGTTTTTTTCTAATTAAAACCAAACAACTACTTTATTATTTATATATACAAACTACCTCTATTCTAGCTAGAGTATTATAACAACTTGAATGTTATATAGCTATTCTAAATTGTAAAGTAATAAATGTTATATAGTTATTGTAAGTTAACATAAAGTTTTAATTTCAATTCATTAAGTTAAAAAAACCATATTTGAAGCATCCATTTTTTTTATTATCTCATTCATAATAAAAATAGTTTATTAATCCAATTTTGAGATAATAATAGCTTTGAATTCAAATTTTCATTCTTGTAAATGCATATGTATATTTTTAAGAAATAATGAAAACTAATTTTGCAGGTAAATTAAATTACTTGTACTAGTTTAGTAGGTCAACAAATTACTTGTACATGTAAATTAAATTACTTGTACTAGTTTAGTAGGTCACAATCTATAAAGAATGATTATCATCGCCTGGAATATAAAGGTCAATTTGCGTTTAAGACTTAAAAAACTCATTAACAAGAACATCACAACGCTTAAAGTCATCGACCTATAAAGTGATGTGATGTTTCTATTTCTATCTCGAGGAGTGTAAGTTATAACATCACTCTCTAAGGGAAATTCAACTTGATTCCTTATAAGTTTGGTAAATACTAATTATTATTATTAATTTTAATCTTTCGTTGTTATTATAATGGACGTGTTTATTTAGTTTTTCATTATTATATTTTTTAAATTTAAAATTTATCTAAAGTTTAACATTATTAAATTAAATTTATTATTTTTAAATAAAATTTAAATTTATTTATCTCAAATATTATTGGTTAAAATGTTTCACTTCTTATTGTGTAATGGTGACAAAAATTAACTTCAATGCAATGCACTGTATTACTAGTTATTATTGTATCATCCACGTTATTTTTATTATTTATTAAAAGATGGTGAAATGAGAGGCATGTGAAAAATCCATGCATGGGAAGCAAAAATCAAGCGATTTACATGAGGTTGGATAAAATTTAGGCTGTGCATTATTTCGTAGCAGATCGGTGCAAGTTGCTCCCAACCAGGTTTGATGTGTACATCATCCACTATGACTGTGAGATTGGCCAAGCAAGAACATCATTCAATTGTACCGATTAAAATAATTTAAAGCCAATTGGGTGGCATGCAAGAATAATTTGGCATTTCATTCTTTCAATTGAGTAAAAGCTTTTTTTCGTTAAATGTAGGGAAACTTTGGAATTTTAACCACATTGGGAGTAATTAGAATATATATATATATTATGTATGTAATTGTATTGTATGATTATGTATGTATGTATGTATTTAGTAGTATGTATGTATAGATATAATATATATATATATATATATATATATATATATATATATATAAATATATATAAATATATATATATAGCAAAAACTTATTATAATTTAGAAAATTAGTAGTAGGACAATTATGTGTGGAAAAATTATATTATTAAGAGGACACATATCACTGTGTGGAAAAACTTATTATAATTTAGAAAATTAGTAGTGGGACAGTTATGTGTGGAAAAAATATATTATTAAGAGGACACATATCTCTGTGTGGAAAATTCATGCATGGGAAGCAAAAATCAAGCGATTTGCATGAGGTTGGATAAAACTTAGGTTGCCCATTATTTCGTAGTAGATCAGTGTAGGTTGCTCCCAACCAGGTTTGATGTGTACATCATCCACTATGACCGTTAGCCACTATGATCGTTAGATTGGCCCAAGCAAGAATATCATCCAATTATACCCATTAAAATAATTTAAAGTCAATTGGGTGGTATGCAAGAATAATTTGGCATTTCGCTCTTTCAATGGAGTAAAAGCTTTTTTTCGTTAAATGCCAGGAAACTTTGGGATTTTAACCACATTTTGGAAGGGAAAATTGAGTAATTAGGTAATATATATATATATATATATATAATAATATATATAATCCTAATTATAGCAAAAACTTATTATAATTTAGAAAATTAGTAGTGGGACAGTTATGTGTGGAAAAAATATATTATTAAGAGGACACATTACTAAAGAAAACTGTAATAATTAAGCAAAAATTAGCTATATGGATAGTAATATATCAAAATATGTTTTTCTTTAATAATATTTTTGGAGGTGTAAATATATTTTTGAACTCAAAATCTGACTAAAATTTACAAAGAGATTTGATGTCTCTCAAGTCGGATTACATCTGGGGTGTAATGGTTATAATATTATTTTCATGTTAAACAATTCACATTTGTATTTGCCTCTTTCCTTAAATTACATGTAATAAATACATTATAATATTTTTCATATTTCATTCTTAAAATTTTATTGGCTACTTTTAATTGCAATAAATATAACACCAATAAAAATGAAACAATTTTAACTTTCATTGTTTTATCTACATAACCTAGAATCCCATGATGATTGAAAATAAAATTTTGAAAACTTATCCTTCGAATATTAACAACAATTCAATCCTGCTATTGTGCTCTTTTATGTGACTAATTATTCACTATTAGATTCTGATGGAAATTATATCTATCAATATTTTATCCTTCCATATTAATTAATATGAATAAATCTTCCCCATATAATCATGTTATACCAAACAAATCATGTTAATATATATGCACATAAACAAAATTATACTTCTTTTATTTTATTTTACATATATATATATCTACATAAACAAAATTAATAAAAAAAAAAAGTTAATATTGTTTATATATATATATATATATATATAAAATATAAACAAATTATACTTCTTTATATATATATATATATATATATATAATATATAATATATATATATATATATATATAGTATATATAAAGAAGTATAATTTGTTTATATATATATAATAATATATATATAATAATATATAATATATATAATTGTTAACAAATCTACAATAAAATAATTAAATCAAAATAATTTCTTTCTTAAAAAAAAATGTTTTCAACACATATTCTTAGATATAAAATACTTAAGTATATGTTTTGAACAAAAAAGAGCCACCCATAAAGAAGATAATGTATTCTTGCTAAAGTAAATATTTGACAACTAAAACTACCACAAAGTTTGCATTGAATATCTTATGTCTACTGGAAAATAAGAATTTTGGAGTGTTTTTCTAATATTAATTTGTAAAATAAAATCATTATTACCCATCGGTTTCAAAGCTACAAAAAAAAATAAAAAAATCTCACCCATAAAGAAGATAATGTATTCTTGCTTAAGCAAATATTTGACAACTAAAAGTACCACAAACTTTGCATTGAATATCTTATGTCTATTTGGAAAATAAGAATTTTGGAGTGTTTTCTAATATTAATTTGTAAAAGAAAATTAACGATAAAATCATCACTGCCCAGGTGAGGCATCCCGACTTGCGGTAGCCCTATGAGTGAGGACAAGTGAGGACTTTGATTCCCCGAGGTTCCAGGTTTAAGTCCTCCAAGGGTTAACAATGTAGTAATATATAAATATTGTATCCACCTAAAAAATGATAAAATCATTACTAATAAAATCTTATTATAACTATTATATTTTATCATTCTTTAAGAGATTTTTATTAAATTGTAAGTTGTTGTGTTGTGAATTTTTTATTATACACTTTTCTAATGTCATGACAATAGAATGCTCATAAATCTGGTTTGTGCTTATGTACAAAAATATTCTCTAACAAATAATTAAACATTAATAATATGTGCATATGAACAGAGAATTGAGGCACCCATTGGCCAAAGCGGACCATTAGTCTAGTAAAAAATTGTGAGTCAAGATAAAAGTCATGGGCAAACGAAGAACTATAAAAGACATATTAAACTTTTTATTAATATATTAAACTTTTCAATTCATCAAAAATGGTCAGTATGTTAGACAATAATCACAATCCCAAAATTAGAAAAATTAAATTGATATTAAAATAAAGGTTGCAACTAAGGAATTGCTTTTGCATCGTTGTTATGGAAATTGAATTTGTAACTCTGCCTTCTCATGACATTTTGATAGGAGCTCCAAGAAGGCGAAAATGGTGACTTAGGTTTTAGTGCTGGCTTATGGTTCTTCCACGTTTGTCAGTGATGGTGGGACAGGGTTTTCTCTGTCCCTGCTCTACATCTCACGGGCGCACAAGGGTTGGACTGCACCCAACCCATTTACCTATGGTTTTTTAGTCATTTCTGTTCCGGTTGTTTTTTTGGCATTTCTAGCGTTTTTTGGGAATCGTCTTACTGTTTTACTCACTGAGGAGCTTAACCATTTCTCCATCGTGGTTTCCGGCTCTTTTCACGATTTTTTCGGGCTTCTCCTTATCCGCAGGAAGTTTCTGAACCGGTTTAATTAATTTTTACTTCCCTAGATGGTTTTTGGTCCCTCATCAACTTTCCCTCTGGCAGCTGTCAGCTTGTTTTTTCTAGTCGGTTATGGAGGCAAACGTTTTCTCCGCGGTTTCTTCCGAACAGATGCCGATTTGGTCTCAGACCGGAACCTCTGTGGACGATTTTCTTACCTTTGAGCAAGACCTAGCTACTGAAGTGGACGCCCTACCCCCTCTCTCACAGTAGCTCAATCCCTCCTTTTTTATTGCTCTTGAAGCTGTGGCGATTCGTGATTTCATGGGTCCTCATCCGCCTAGGGCACCCTTCTCGCAGGTTTGGGGCGGCAGTGAGACTGACTCTTAGGTTCTTGAGCCGGGCACAGGACCACTTCCTGTGGGGCATGCGTTGAACAAACCCTCGGTCGGGTCCCTAATTTCATCTAACAGCATAGCATCGATTCCTTAGGCGCCTCAAGACCAAGGAACCCCCCCTCAGGGCAATTTCACGGATATTGGCATCATCTCAAGGTTTTTCGACGACTTACAAGATAAAGGACCTTTGCCAGAGAAAGAACAGGCAGCGTTTATGGATGGCCCGAAGGATAGGGCGGCGGCAGCACTAAACAAGAGATCTTTAGGGCCTTCTAAAAGGAAGAAGCGCCTACCCTCATGCAGCAATGAGCTCTTCTTGAAACTTGCTGAAGACACACCTTTCAGTGAGGCAATGGACTCAACTGAAAAGGTTCTGGTTGGACGGGTTAGGGGAAAACACTATAGTGTTGAACGGTTGCAGAAGTGGACGATGAAGGTCTGGGGACATCACCTATCGGAACCCCCTCGCGTCCAAACTTTTGTGAGGGGTTGGTTTGCTCTCCGTTTCAAGACCATTGCCCAAACTAATTGGGTCCTCACAACTTATTTTGCACATTGACTAGGCACCAGTCCTCCTTCGTAGATGGACTCTGATGTTCGACCCTAAGGCTGAAAATGCGGGGACTCATCCGGTTTCGGTTCGGCTACCGGGTCTTCCTGTACATTTCTGGTTGGAGCAGATTTTCAAATAGATTGGACACGCCATGGACACGTTCATTACATTTAACAAATCATATATCTCCATAGGAAAAATGGCTTATGCCAGAATCCTAGTTCACTTGGATCTCTCTGGTGGCATCAACATTCAATGGAGGGACTCGACTCGGAGACAAATGCTGGATTATGAAGGGGTTCCCTTCAGGTGCAGGCGTTGGCACAAGGTGGGGCACCTTTTCAAAGATTTCCCACTGAACAAGTGGAATAACAGGCACTCAGAGAGGAATTTGCCCCAGGTTTCGTCGGTTCAGGACACTCTGTCACAGGGAGACCTTGCCAGAGATGAATTGTCTCGTGCCACCGAGGAATTTCATTGCTTTTCTGCTCCTCTCTCTGGGGGCACTGGCAATTTTTTGAGTCTAGGTCAGCGTTCAGCAGAGCTGGCTAAAAACACTCCGAGGAAGCGTGGTCGTCCACCGCTTTTCCCACCTCCACCGGCTCCTTTTTCAACAGTAACGACCTCAGGTGACTCCTTTTCTTCGGGTATGCTTTCCTCTCCCTTATCCTCCTCAAAATGCTTTTCTGATATTCATAATATAATATCCGAACAGTTTTTGAGTCTGGGTTCTGATGTAAATCTAGAGTCCCATGTTCCTTGCAATTATGCCATCTCCCCTCCCCTCACCGCATTAGCCCCCACGCCCCCTGTCCTACTTAGTTCCACCCCCCCGTTGACCTCAACCTCTTTGGTGGAGTCAACTGCCCCTCGATACCTCACCCGGTCTCGTTCGAGGCTTTCGTCTATGGACCAGGTTGGACTAGACATCCTCCACCCTCCCCCGGCTACCAAATCCTCTCGAGGTCGTCCTTCTGATCTAAAAATTGCATAAGCACAAGCGGATGTTGACATTGCTTTGGGAAAGCAATCCACTATCACTGGGGTTCTTAGAGCAAGAACAGCCATGCCTGAACCCCCTCCATGAAGATTCTATCCTTCAACTATCGAGGGCTTGCTAGGCCCGAGAAAAAGCTACCACTCCGTCGGCTCCTCTCTGCCGACTCTT
Source organism: Pinus taeda (assembly GCA_000404065.3). Lineage (NCBI taxonomy): Eukaryota > Viridiplantae > Streptophyta > Pinopsida > Pinales > Pinaceae > Pinus > Pinus taeda. Next base: position 19,460 of record APFE030622277.1, read on the forward strand.
TAGATATCATTTTCCTCCAGGAGACCGTGGGACTCTCCAGTGATATTGCGAGAACCGTGGAACTTTTTCTTCCGAGTTGGAGTTTTACAGGATTGGATGCACTAGGCCATTCTGGAGGTCTGATTTTAGGCACAAATAATCGATCTATTAAAGAGATCTGTTGTTAGGGTGGGATAGGTTTTATTGGGGTCGATGTTCACTCTGCAGAGTTGGGGACCCCGTTCAGCATTGCCAATATATATGGTCCCCGCCTGAATCGCCCTGCTTTCTGGGATCACCTTCTGGATTCGGAGAAATTCTCTGTAGGCAACCTGATTGTAGGTGGGGATCTAAATTTTTCCATTGGTTTCGTCGAATCTTGGGGTCAGCGGGCCCAATCGGACCCTCTCGCAGACTACTTCTCATCTATCTTGGAACTTCACCATCTGATAGACATCCCTGTTGCGAAATTACAGGCCACTTGGAGAAATAATCGGGTGGGTGACAGTGGCCTTACTAGGAGGTTGGATCGTTTCCTGGTAAAGGAACAGGTCATGGATTTGGGCCAAAATATTAGACAATGGGTGGGTACTGGAGGGCTTTCGAATCACCTGCCAATTTACATGGAGATAGGACGAGGAAGCGACAAGCCGAAGGGTCCTTTTAAGTTCAGTTCTACCTGGCTAAAGGATGTTTCTTATGTCAGCATGGTCACAGATTTTTGGAAATCAAACCCTCCAAGGGTTGGAAGCTCAACTTTGACTAGTTTTATCAGTAACTTAATGGAGCTAAGGAAATTGTCTAAAAACTGGGCCCATAATAAAATACTACAAGATGATCATTCATTGAAACAAATTGAGAATGACCTGGAGTTCTTTGAAAAAGAACAGGGGGGTATTTACAGATCTGAGGAGCACAAGAATCATATCACATCCCTCTTCTCGACTTGAGGTAAACTCCTAAAAGAAAAAGAAGACAAATGGAGATTAAGGAGCACGGCCATCTGGATTCAAGAAGGCGATGCAAATACTAAATTCTTTCATAAATTTGCAAACGGGAGGAAAGTTGTCAATACAATCTGGCAAATGCAAGATGATCAGGGAAGGACAATACATACATTCCCCCAGCTCGTTGCTCTTGCTACCTCCCATTTTAAACATGCCTACAGGGACCCAGGGGAGAATAACTTAGCTGAGATTATTAGGGTTACACAGCTCTTCCCTCGATATGTGGATCAGGAAGATGAGGAGGTTCTGATTCAAGAGGTTACTCTGGGGGAACTGGAGGATACCTTAAAGGGTTTTAGCAAGGACAAAAGCCCTGGACCTGATGGATGGACCATCGAATTTTACCTGGATTTTTTTTATTTAATTGGACAGGATTTGCTCAGAGTGGTGGAGGAGACTAGGGTTTCGGGTCGGATGGAAGCTGCCATCTCATCCACTTTCATTGATCTGATCCCGAAGGCAGACAACCCATCCACTTTTGCTAATTTTTTCCTTATTTCTCTTTGTAACTGTCTGTATAAGATTATTGCTAAAATTATTGCTAACAGATTGAAGCCCATTTTATCTAAACATATCTTGCCTAAACAATTTGCTTTCCTGAAGGATAGACAAATACATGAAGCGATTGGAATGGCTCAGGAGGTTTTACACTCTCTTCATAGTAGGAAGGGCAAAGGTATGATAATGAAGGTGGATTTATCTAAAGCATTGACCGGGTGAACTAGTTATATATGAGAATGTTGCTTTCTCACCTTGGTTTCCCTTACATTTTCATTAAATGGATCATGGGATGTATTTCTAACATTCCTTTCAGTGTATTGGTCAACAGGAGTGCATCCCCTTTCTTCTCGTCGAATCGTGACCTTAGACAGGGATGTCCTCTCTCCCCTCTACTATTCCTCTTAATCATGGAAGGCCTTAGACAATTAATTACAAAAGAGCATCGGAGAGGAATATTTTCTGGCATTAAGATCACAGGTGATTGCACGCTCACTCACCTACTTTTCGTGGATGATGTGCTGATTTTTCTCAACGGAAGTGTGGGGGATATAACTTCGCTCAGAGATATATTTTCCTTATTTCAACAGACCACTGGTATGATCATCAATGAAGGAAAATATTCTTTGACGGTTGCGACCTGCACTCAGCATGAAGTTCATTACGCGCTCCACGGATTTAATTTTACTTTGCTGGCTCTAGAGGAGGGGCTGAAATACTTGGGATATAAGCTAAAGCCAATTGGTTATAATATTGCAAACTGGACTTGGCTCATTGCTAAGTTGGAAAAGCAGCTAAATACTTGTTACTTAAGATTCTTATCCCGTGCAGGCCGCTTGACTCTCATTAAAAGTGTTCTAGAAGCAAACCCGGTTTATTGGATGTCACTTGCCTAGATTCCCAGAGGTATTCTAGCAAGAATACAAAATCTTTGCTGCATATTCTTATGGAGGGGCAAACAGCCGGGAAGAATTTTTGCTTGGGTTAAATGGGATGCCCTCACTCTTCCTAAAAAATGGGGCGGCTGGGGACTCAAAAAGCTTGATGATTTCTCCTCAGCCCTAGCTGCTAAAATTGGTTGGCAGTTGGTTGCTTCGGACAGCCTTTGGACAAGAGTAACCTACTCGAAATATATCGCCCCTACTCATGTTCTGGAATGGATTAGAAGACCGGCTAGGCTCTACTTAGGCATTTCGATTATCTGGAAGGCTGTCCTGAAGGCTTTGGATCCCATTCGTGCAGGCATCACCTGGAGAATAAAATCTGGGAACAAGGTTCGCATTGGTATTGACCCGTGGATTGGCTGCGGCAATATGCACAGATTACCGGCCAAACTCTTATTCTACCTAAGAGAGCAGCATATCACCCACCTTGAACACATAGTTGATGATTTCAACACCACGTTTCTTCAACAGGCTTGGAAATCTGACCTTCATCTAACCATTCCCCCTCCTTGGCAGCAGCACTGGAGAAACTACATACAAGCTCTACTAGAAGCTCATATCAGGCTGATGGGGGGTGATGACAAGATCATCTGGGCGCTGGCGAAATCAGGGCGATACACTCCAAAGGAAGGATACACTGTTCTGGCGGAACCGCTTAAGCCCCCCATGCTACAAAAGTGGTGGAAACACCTATGGAAACTCAAGGCGCCTCCTAGATCCAAACTTTTAATGTGGTGCATCCTTCGTAATAGAGTTCCTACGGGGAACAACCTGATGAAGCAATCCTTCTTGGGCCCTCACTAGTATCATTTCTGTAATAGGGAGGGTGAATTTTCTTCCCACATCTTCCTAAATTGCCCGAACATTCGCCACTTATGGAACCTTGTCTCATTTGTCATTTCATCCCCTTATACCTGGCTTCTGGGCACCCTGGACGCGGTGTGGAACGATTAGTTTTCTTCTGTTTCTCCCACCAAATTGAGGAATCTCCCCTTATTGTTCTGTTGGGCTATCTGGATTGCCCGTAATCAGCTCATTTTTCATAATTCCCCTCCCTGGTGGCCTATCTAGCAGCCTTGATCAAAGCAGACTTTGACCTCATCTTGGATGGCCCCCCTATTACTCGTCCCCGCATCATCTCTCCAGAACTGTTTGATCCCTCCCGTCCCTGGGCTTTTTTCGACAGGGCAGCACAAGAATTTGGGTGTGGGGGGGGGGGCTATCCTTCACCTTTCTGAGAGGCACTTCTTCATGCTTTCCATGGGACTGTGGGGGGGAACAAATAATTTTGTTGAACTTTCAGCAGCCTATTTCATCATCCGTTTTGCATCAGAGAAGAACTGCCATGCTCTATTGTCTGTGACTGGCTGAATAAATGTTCCTGTTGTTGGTCTTTTTCATTAAGGCACATACTTGATGAAGTTTTAAGACTGATCTCCAATTTTGACTCCTTCTCATGCAATCACATCTATAGGGAGCGGAACTCAGAGGCTGACCGCTTTTCCAAAGAAGGCGCGAACAGAGGGCAAGGCATCTGGCTGATTATGGAGCATATCGATGGAGCTAGTTACCAGTACTATCATAGACCATTTATGGACATAATGGTCTAATTTTGGACAGTTCTTTATCAGATTTTGTACATATTTTACTTTGTTGTTTATGTATTGTTCAGAGGCCAATATGATTGGCACTATTACTTTTTTTCGTATTATCCCCTTGCGTGGACCAATTTAAACATATTTTGACTGTTTATGATACTTTCTATGAACTCCTCCTAGACTATGTTGGGTCTACTAACCAGATGTTTTTCGGTAGTAGTTTTTGATATTTTCATCTTTTGCTTATGATCGATGAAAATATTGGAATATGCATATGCATCTACAAAATGTAATTTCTTCCATAAATGAAATTACGAATTGTTCCATGGGAAAAAAAAAGGTTGCAAATAAACCTTGTGTAAAGCATAACATAGATACAAATGGAAAATAACATTAAAATTCATCTACTTCATCTATGTGAAATACTTCATCTATGTGGGACCATAGCAATATAAAACCTTAAGATAGTAATAAACAAAGCACATTAGTGTATTCCAACTCTAAACAAACTTTATTTGTGTTCTAGGTAATTTAAATTTTATTGAAAAACGAAAAATTGTATTTAAAAGAAAATTCATAAAATGGGTATATTTATAAGGGGAAAGTAGTTAAAAGTTTGTTATCAAAATCTTTAAAATTTACAAGTTGCATCACTTGTTCCAAAACCATTCATTAAAAAAGAGTTCAAATTGAATGTAAAATTCTTTAACTTATGAATAAAAAGCTCGGCATGATGGATAGATATTGTCCTTCATAAGTCAAATTAATATCTCCATGAAGGGTGGAATTTGGTAGTGAAATTGTAGTTCATTGCTTATTTTGGTCATCAAATGACAAATTTTTTTATTGACCTTGACTTGTGAAGGGTTCTTTTTAAAGTTATAAAATAATATTCCTAAACATGTAATTATAATCTTAAAAAATATATGACATCATTATAAATTTTGACTATGTATAATTAATTATATACCCATTTTTTCTCTAATCTCTTTTTTTCTAGTGTTTCTTTTACAGGATTCATATATGCAATCAAAAATGCATTTTAAATAACAAAAGATCATGATTTGATAATAAAAAATTTCACAAAATTTTGGCCAAAAATTCTAAAACTTATAATAGTTACACAACACCTCCAAAATATATAAAACACTATTTAAATCACATTTATCACTAACTCGTACTAAGTCAATCTTGGTTAAGAAGCATGAACAAAGCACCTATATTTTTTAGTCAATTCACTTTTAGCAAAACATGTTATTAGTCA
>APFE030622277.1:35610-64674 GCA_000404065.3 Pinus taeda
CTCTTCAGGGATGTCATGATAGGCTGCCACAGCCTTGGCAATGATAAGAGGCCATCAGACAATTGCGTCCTTGAAAATTATATGATTCCGGGTGAGCCATATAGTCCAATAGAGGATGAGAGGAAGGCATTGTTTCTTTGAGCCTGGTGTGCTGCGATCCAATTGTTCCATGCTTGGAGAATAGTGGGACCTTGCCATGCGTTTTGTATAGAGAGATGTTGTGTTGTAGTTTGCCAAAATTTGGCGACTGTCGGACAGAGCAAAAATAGGTGCCCTTTGGTTTCAGAGTCTCGCTTGCATAAAACGCACCAGATCAGGCCATGTATGGATCTGTGAAAAAGGGCATCGCCTGTGGGGGTTTTGTTGCTTAAGACACTCCACATGAAAAGGTGCGCCCATGGAGGAGTTTTCATTTTCTAGATCTGTTGCCACCATTCTTTTGTATGTGCAGGTTTGCGATCCGAGAGGAGGTGGGTGTAGCCCAGCGTTGGGGTATATTTCTCATGCTCAACTAGTATCCATAATAGTTCCTCTGGATCGTTATTTATACTCACATGAGCTTCGGACGATGTTGTTAGATAAGATTCTCAGGAGTGTTGCCATTGAATAGGAATGCCCATTTCAGGGGCTGACCTCCATTTTTGTCTGAAGAAAGTGTTGTGCTCACAATCAGCAATATGTGCAATAACCACGATATCTCTATGATGAAGATATTGAATCAGTTCAGGAGGTAACTGATACCTATTCCCCCCCCCCCCCCATCCATGGGTCAATACCAATGCGTACATAGTTACCATTGTTTATGCACCATGCCAAACCCGATCTGATGAAAGGCATAGTTTGTAGGATTGATTTCCATACTATAGAGATGCCCAAACGAGGCCGGTTTGGTAGACGAACCCAGTCCAATATTTGTTGCGGACAAATGTATTTTTGGTATGACAAAGTCGTCCATAGATTATGTGAAGTGAAGAGGGACCAGCTCATCTTGGTTGCAAGAGCTTGTGCGAAAACAAATAGGTCTTTTAACCCCCAACCTTCCCATTTTTTTGGCATAGCAATTTTTTTCCAGCTCACCTAAGCAAAAGTTTTGCCTTCCTTTTGTCAATTCCATAGATATCTGCAGCATATCTATTGTATGCAGCCAAGTATTGCCCGAGAAATCCAAGCAAGAGACATCCAATATACAAGCGTGGCTTCTAGTACAGATTTTATAAGGACAAGGCGCCCTGCTCTTGATAGGAATCTGTGATTCCAAATCTTCAGTCTCTTCTCAATTTTAATCACTAACCAAATCTAGTAAGCAATCCAGTAGCTGTGGGGTTTGATCCTAAAACCCAAGTATTTCAGTCCATCTTAGAGATTATGCAATTGATAATGGAAGAAATGGAGAGCTGATCTATCCTCCTGAGGGGAGGTATGAGACAGAGTAATAGTAGATTTGCATTGATTTGCAACCATACCAGTGGCTTTTTCAAAGAGTATAAGTATGTCATGGAAAGAGGTATAATCCCTGATGTTTCCATCTAGGAAGATCACAACATCATCAACGAAAAGGGGATGTGTAAGATGGCAAAGTTCATTCATTTTCAGTCCTGTGAGTTTGCCTTCCCTTTTTGCAATGCCAATGAGCCTGTTGAGACCCTCCATCACTATAAGGAACAGAAGGGAAGAAAGAGGGCATCCTTGCCAAAGTCCACATTTGGCATGGAAGAAGTGGGATGCAGAACCATTTATGAGTACACTGAAGGATGTCGAGTTTATGCAGCATATAATCCATTCTGTGAAAGCAAGTGGGAATCCTAGATGGATCAGGATCATCTTAATGAAGAGCTAGCTGACATGATCAAAAGCCTTAGCGAGGTTAATCTTGAGGATAATGCTTTTCAGATTTCTTGTTTTGAAAGAGTGAATGGCTTCCTGGGCAGTGCCTATGGCCTCATGGATCTGTCTATTTTGAAGAAAGGTGAATTGCTCTGGAGAAATGTGGTGGGAGAGTATAGGGCAGAGCCGATTTGCTATGATCTTTGCAATGATTTTGTATAGGGTGTTGCAAAGGGGGATTGGTCAGAAGTCATTGAAGGATGTAGGGGAGTCAAATTTTGGTATATGAGCAATGAAGGTAGCATTGATAGCCTCAAACATCTTTCCGGAGATCCTGCACTCTTCAACTACATTGAGGAGGTCATTCCCAATGAGGTCAAAAAAGGCTAAGTAGAATTCAGTGGACCATCCATCAGGGCTAGGGCTTTTATCTTTTTTGAACCATTTTAATGTCCCCTCAAGTTCATCTCCAGTGACAGGAGTAGTTAGCTCAGCTATCGCATCTGAATCTACAAAGCTTGGGAAGTGCCCTGCAACTTGAATGATACCAACAAGGTTTGAGGCTGGGGGCTCCTTGTAAAGAAGTTTGAAATTTGAGATACCCAACTGAGATAATTGATTGAAAGTTTTTGCAATACCTCCATCCTACGTGGGCATTTTCCCAATAGTGTTAGAGGCTTTTCTCCCCTTGGCAAGATTCTGAAAGTTACATAATATCATTTATATATAAAATGTATATAATTTTAGTAAACACTAACTATTTTTCTTTAAAATTTTAATCCTTCGTTATTTAGAAAATTTATTTTCGACATAAAAAGTGTCGCTGAGTTGCTTTTACATGGCCTTTAATTGGAAACAAATTCCCTTATCCAAAACCACTGATAAGCGGGGATGTGAGTTGAACGGGTTGTCTATTTATGGGATGATGTAATATGTATTTTAAGACCACACCCAAACTAGATCTTCAGTTATGTTGAGATTTCACCAATTTCATATTTTCAAATTTTACACATATGGTCTAAGCAAAAAATGGGCAAAGCATTAAAACATTTAATGAATGTTGTAAGTTCTAAATCCATATGCTCTATAATTTGTAGGCCCTAATACCTAAAATTACGTTAATGGTTGTTATAATTGCATAATGTTACTATTATTTTATCAATATGTAATTTAATGAATTATGGTTATGTTGGTGTCTTTTTTATTTTAGGAGGAAAAAAACATAATTTTATTTAATCTAAAAAATAAAAATAAAATAAACAAAATTACCCTTTTAGATATTGTTAAGCATTTGATCATATTTGATAGATGAACAAATAAAAAGAAAAAGCAATAACAAATTTACATGAATTTTGTTGGGATTAAGTGTGATAAAAGTCACTTAATTTTTATTTTTTGTGGTTTTTTTTAACTATTTGTCAAACTCTTTGGGTGGCTTTATATGTTACTATTGCCAATTCATTTCTAGCTACCTGAGAAGGGACTTCTTTCTCTAAGTAGAAAATTTCTCTAAGTAGAATCTTTCATATACATGAGTTCTCTTTACACTCCCCCTTCCCCATGCATGTTTCATTGAGTGTTTCCTCTTTTTGCTGCTATCGATTTCTACCTTTCTACCAACTCCATATCCTTTTGAATGTGGGTTCTTCTTCTTCTTCTTCTTCTTCTTCTTCTTCTTCAGAAAGGAGAGGGTCGGATACTTGTCATCCCTTAGACTTATGTACCTACCTCTTTTTCTTTTTTGGGATATTCTTCCCCTATGGGAAAGTGTTCTATAAATGGCCTATTTGAAAACACATTTGGCATATAAATGTTGTGTTCTCGTAATCTAATACCTATGTCCACCTAAAGTTTTTATGTTTCATATGGATACGATCAAGTAGACCTTTACTTAGGTATATCTCTACATATATTTTGGCACAAGTGAAGATGTTTTTTTCTATTTTGTCACGATCTATCTTTTTGAATCTTCCCAACTGATCGTGCCAAAAAAGAAGAGGGAGGTTTGGTAATCTGGCCCAAACTAGCATTGCTATGACCGCCATGCTTATGGCATCGAAATCTAGAAACCATGGAGTAATGAAGAGCCATGCATGAGCCCAAAACCATGGCCCCTCTTTTAGGATATTCCCCAGATAACCATGGCCCCTCTTTTAGGACATTCCGCATATATTTTTGTGTATCTCATTGAACTATGAAAAAACCTTTGGAGCATAAATATATTTCACAGTTTGATGTCCAAAAAGAATAAACACATTGGTGTATATCTTATCTCGCTTTTGTGTATCTCATTGAACTATGAAAAAACCTTTGGAGCATAAATATATTTCACAGTTTGATGTCCAAAAAGAATAAACACATTGGTGTATATCTTATCTCGCCTAAAAACCATTAACCGTGCAGCATTGGATTGAAGATCAGAAAATAACGAATTTACATATGTATTTTTAACTTCCATGGTTGTAGCTTGTTCCATTTGTTCGACAATATAAGGTCTTGGCATATTTTGGATCTAATCTACAGGAATGGATGCCTTCCCTTTCACTGCATCCTTGAATGAGCCTGATCTGTTAGAGTTTCTGAAAACTGTAGTTGTAGCTCCACCTCTCAGCGTCCATTTGTTCGACAATGTAGAGTCTTGGCATATTTTGGATCTAATCTACAGGAATGGATGCCTTCCCTTTCACTACATCCTTGAATGAACCTGCCTTCCCTTTCACTACATCCTTGAATGAGCCTGATCCGTTAAAAGTTTCTGAAAATTGTAGTTGTAGCTCCACCTCTCAGCCTCAAATTTAATATAATGGTAAAATTCCTTACAATACTATAATCTTGCAGCTAGCAGAGTTCATGTAGCAAGTTCTCCTCATATAACGAACTTTGAAAAATTATTGGTATACCCAGTTTGTTCTTGATACTATGTTTCAAAATTTTCATTAGATTTGAAATTCTTTTAAAAAGATCTGGCATTTCCACTCTCTGCCTATACTTTAGGAAAATCCATAGATAAAAGACTCAAAGGTATCTAGTCTGAGTGCGAAGCGAAACCTCTAAATGGTTCAGATCTGTCGCAGGAGACTGTTCTTTCAACGATTGCAGGTCCGAGAGTAAAAGAATCGAGCCGCCATGACTTCACGATCGATGAAACCCTCTGGGTCCTATTCACGTCCATATCTGTGCGAGAAAAAAGATCGAGCCGCCACGACTTCGCAAGCCATGAATCCCTCTCAACGCTATCCACATCTAGATCGAGCCATCACGCCTTTTCCATAACGGTCGAGCCTTTTCCAGAAGCGTCGAGCTTTCTGATCTGTTTATGCATAGGGAAGAAGTATTAGTGGAGTTTCCGTGAATTATTTTCACATATACATTGTTCAAACCTTGTGGATAACGTATCTATTTAGTTAGTAGTTTTTTAGTTTCATGAAAATAATTTACTTAAATTTTACTAACTAGACATTAAATTGGTGTATAAGACCCTCTTGTTTGTAGGATAGGGAACTTACTTTCACGAAGCGATTTGACTGCTAAGTCTACGAAGACATACATACTCTACCCCTTTGGTTTTTAACCTGTGATCTCTTAGGAGGAAACAAATGCTCTTAACCATCATTAGACCCACTCAAGTTGTATCCAAATACAAATTTTAAAAAATCCAAATATAATTATGTTAACGAACTATTTTCCTTTAAATCCTAGCCATAAAACTCACTAAGTAATTTTGAGACAAAGTCATTGCTAAGGGCTTCTCATGGTCAGAAGTAGAGCATTACAAATTTCTGGGATTAGAAATTTATACTATTACAATTAAAATATATAATAATCAATACATACTTATATATACCCACACATATCAAATTTTGTAAATTCTTTTTACACATTATTACAAGTTTCAAGTGTTCTATAGTTATTCTAACTTTTAGTTGTGGATCGCATACCACTATTATGTTATAACATTTCTAAGAGTCATGTATAAGAAGCTTTGCTAATAATTTTACTTGCTAATGTTACTTCCCATGTAACAAATTTTACTTGCTAATGTTACTTCCCATGTAACAAGTAAAAATTAAACCATATAATATAATTAAAAATAATTTATTTGAAACTAGTGTATATATGGAATTTTCAAAATTCAAAATCTTATAAATATAACTCATTAATAATATGTTAAATTGAACATTTTTTTAGGACATTTTAAAAATAATTAAGAATATCAATTATGTGGAGTTCATAATTTTCAATATGTATATGTTTATTTAAGGTAGTTAGACTTTTTCCTGGGACATCATTCCACTTTTCATTTGGGTTTTTTGTGTCAGCAAATTACCCAAAGTGGTCATTTTCAAACAACATTTTCAATGCTTGTTAAGGTTTCTTTGACATATTTGTCCCATGTGATAGACTTCTAAATTCTCATTTATTCAAACTAACTTTTTGACATATTTGCCCAATGTGATGGACTCCTAAATTCTCATTTATTCAAACAAACCTTTTGACATATTTACCCGATGTGATGGACTCCTAAATTCTCATTTATTCAAACTAACTTTTTGCATTTCAAGTACAAGATATTTAATAGCATTAATTATTTGCTAAAAAAATTGCATTACAATGTATTATTTCCAATAGATATGCAATTTCTTTCTTTCTATTAGTAGCATGCAAATGTTATGCATAATCACAAAACAAAGAAAAAATAATTATGGAAAATATTGTAAACAAATATCAATTAAAAATGATTAAGTGTCAAAGAACTATTTTCTTTTAGATCATCATCATGAAACTCATTAAGACATCTTGAGACAAAGTGGTTCCAAATTGTTTTTGCAGTAGGGCATTACAAATTTTGAGGATTACAAATATGTACCATTTTTTAATAGTAACAAAGAAATTATATTAAGCAAAAAATGTGTCTAACATAGCAGAAGTACAAAAAGATACAAGTTCAAGGTTCTCGAGGGGCCTGACTAGCCCGAAAAGGCTTATTTTTTGTCCTTTGATCATTCTAACTTGATAGCAAATTATTCTACTTGTGTATTCTCTAATGACGGATCCTTAAAAAAATATTGATTTTGCCTTCATTACCTCCTAAATAAGAATTAGACAACTATTACAATTATTTTAGGATCATCATCCTCCTGATTTAGGTCGGGGATGGTTGGATTCATTGAGTTGGCGAAGGATAATTGGACTGAATTATTATATTCTTGGTAAGTTGACAGAAACATCTACTCTTCGAGATGATTGACATATCCTCGAAGCTCATTAATTTGGTTTCCATTCATATTCAGCATATTGGCCACATATTTGAGCTTGTTGGAGGGTTCTATAATCATTCTAACAAGGGTTTAGATAGGTATAAGTATTTTCCTCGTTGTTGATTCTAGAGCTATAGTGAAATTAGACATATCCGTGTTGGTTGCATTGATGGTTTCAAAGGTGGGGTATTTCCAATGGGTAGACCACGGACAATACCATATAGGGTTGGTACCAAGCTCCCAGACTACATAAAAATGTATGCAGCTTTGCCGCCCCACACAGCGAAAAATCCAGTTTCCCCACCCACAACTAAGGAAAAAGGACAATATGCCCAAGTTGCACTGAGAGAAGCCCCGTGCTATCAGAACCACTAGAGTAGAGAGTAGCAAGGTGAAACCCATAGAGAGGGCATAGATAAAGTGGAAACAGAACAGAGGGTCAAATAATAATCCACATCTAACAACTTTGAGATCCTCCTAGAGACTTTAATTGGGGACTCTGAAAAATCTTGGAGGAAAACAAATTAGAGAGAGTTGAGAGAATTGGAACGAGAGTCGAGAGACCCAAAAGCATAATTCTTGGGCGAGATGCCTGGTTGAGTACTGACATCGATGTCCTTACCCCTGGATGACCAATTTCAAAAACCCTGCCACTTAAACCAAGGTGACCACTAGCCGATCCACTAGAGAGACCATCCACTCCAGGGCTGAATAGGGAGTAAAAGAAGGTGGCTCGAGATGAGAGAAGATAGGGCATGAACATACTAATAACTACTCATCATCGAATGGAGAGTCAAATTCACACAGAGGAAGATCTTGCACAAGATTCATCCTTTGCCATTATAAAACTACATAGCCAACACCATCCTTAAATGGGTGGTCTAAATGCATTGTGGAGGAATGATTTGAATCCCCTTCAAAAGTACAGAGTCGCTCCCAAAATCCATCATTTCTTGGATCCGTTGAACAGTGCAAGGGGTCCTTTCTTTGCATGGTGCACTAATGAGAGTCGACAGGTGGTAGCCACTTCTGAACACGTGACACCTTTCATCATAATCGCTAAGGGGGGGAGCCACCTACCCCCCCAAAAAAATGAGTTTGGATTATACATTATGCTTAACATTAAAGAGAATTGATTAGGGAATGGAGCTTCGATAAGGGCCCCATTCACCACTAAAGTTCATGGAGGTAATTTTGTTGCTTAATTTGTCATTGAGTCAACAAGGGAGTTGAGTTCTCTGTATATGTGGAATGCTTGGAACTTGGTGAAGGAGGAGAGCTTCGATAAGGGCCCCATTCACCACTAAAGTTCATGGAGGTAATTTTGTTGCTTAATTTGTCATTGAGTCAACAAGGGAGTTGAGTTCTCTGTATATGTGGAATGCTTGGAACTTGGTGAAGGAGGAGAGCTTATGTTTAATCTTAGAGAGGATTGAGCTCAAAGTCATGTTCGTCGCAGTGGTGTTCAACACAAGATGTTGAATTGTATTTTGAAAGTCCTCGATTATTGTTATGGAGTTGACTCCCTTTTCTAGGGCCATATCTAGCCCCTTATAAGCCCATAAAGTTCCGCTTGGTTGTTTGTGGATATCCCCAATCCTTAAGAGTTTGTTAAGTCTATTTGCACCACCCCATGTGGGGCCCCTCTGCCCCCGCATAGAAATGTTTACTATTACTATTAATACATTATTATTAATATATAATTATATATATACACAAATTAACTTTTGTAAATTGTTTTTACACATAATGTGATATACACGCACATTAACTTTTGCAAATTGTTTTTACACATAATTAATTCATGATTACAACTTTCAAATTGTTTCATGATTATTTTTAAAACTTAGTTTTGGACTACATACAAATATCATGATATAATTTTTCTAAGAGGTGGGTATAATTAGCGTTATTGCTCATTTCACTTGTTAATGTTATTTGTTGTGAAGTAAAGGTTTACATAAAAATTAAGGCGAAACAACAAAACATATAATATAATAAAGGCAATTGAATAAGATTCCTCTTGAAAATAATGTATGTGTGTGTGTGAAATCTCAAAAGTCAAAACATTACAAATATGACTTGTTAATAATACATCAAATTGAACATTTTCTTTAAGTACATCTTAAAACTATTCAAGAATAACCAATATCATAGTTCATCATTTTCAATATGTACATATTTATTAAAGGAAGTTGACTCTTTTCTTGGACATCATTCTACTCTTTGGGTCATCTATGTCCACAAGTCCTCCATAGTGATCCTTTTCAAAAAAATTGTCAATGGTGTTTGAGGATCCTTTGACATTTTTGCCACATGTGATGGACTCCTAAAATTGCTTTTCTTCAAATCAACATTTTGTATTTCAAGTGGAAGACTTGTAATAGTATTAATTCTTTGTTTAATAAAATTGTATTTTATTATATCATTTTCAATGAGTGTGCAGTTTTCTCATTTCTATTAGTACCATGCCAATGTTCTACCTAATCACTAAATAAAGAAAAATAATAATAAAATATTGTAAACAAACATCAATTAAAAATGATAAATATTGAAGTATGTTTTAATGTTTATTATATTATAATTCTTTCTTAAACTTGAGAAAAATCCAAAATTCAATCTCCTTCACTTGAAAATGTAGCTATAATATAATTAATCATTGTTTGTAAATTTAGATAAATGTTTATATTATTTCCATTCAAATCATTTTCTTGATATGATAGATTTCTAACCAAAACATTATAAGACAATAATTCGTTATCTAACTACAACTTTTTCATCAATGAGAACTACATCATAATTATCATATTTTTCCAAAGCACAAAATATATATTTTCAATAACAATCATAAATAGATCAATACTAGAGTATGTATTTTGAGCTTTAAAAAAACATTTTTTAAATATATTTAATTTAAATTTAAAAAAATAAACAAAATGTGAAAAAACATGAAAAATAAAATTCATAATTCATAATAATAAATTAGAAATTTAAACAATAAGAATGATGGGTAAAGGATGTTACATTAAAATTCCCTCCACACACATCTCTCCCTTTCCCCATTCTCCCTATTTAACTCCTTGTTAAAAGTGTTGAAACTAGTGAGAAATGGTCAAGAGCAGGGAAGGAGTCTTAAAAAACTAAAACCATTAAAAACCACAAATAAATAAAAGAAAAAATCTTTAAAAATTATTAGTGTAAATGGGAGGGAAGGACAATTTCTAGAATCACCTTCCTCTTTCGATATCTCCATATAAGCTCTATAGATAATGTCTCTTTATTGACATGAGTTGTCATCAATAATTTTGTATCGAAAATTTTAAATGGGAAACATTTATATATAGAATAGGACTCGAAAGTTGGTTATTTTTTGAAGTTCATTCCATATGGTTAAATTTATACATTATTATTACAATCAATGAATACAATCCATATTGCATAAAGGCATTTTATATATATATATATATATAAAATTATAATTTTGAGTGTGCAGAAAATAAAAATAAAATATTAAGATATATATTAATTATAGAATTTTTGAGGTTTAAAATATGTTTTTTTTTTTTTAAATTACAACCAAAATAAAATTTATAAAAATCAATAGGATTTTAGAAGATGATGTCAACTATGAGGATGATTCACCATTTTTTGAGTAAAAAGGTGAAAGATTAAAAAATAATAAAATAACAAAACAATTTTTTCAACTTATCTCTCTAAGGTTTTACTCAAATTTTGAGTGAGAGTACTCGTTGGATGCAAAATTAAATTCATCATCCAAGGAGTACCCATGTTGCATACTTTTGATGGACCCTAGTACACGAAAAAATGAGAAATACATGAAAAACGTGATTGCAATCACGTTTTTTCATGTATTTCTCATTTTTCGTGTAGCAACGTCCGTAAAAAATATGCAACATGGGTACTCCTTGGATGAGGAATCAAATTATGCATCCAACGAGTGTTCTTGCTCAAAATTTGAGTAAACCCATAGGGAAATAAGTTGAAAATACGACTTGAAAAAATAGTTTTTTCTTTTTCTTTTTTTCCCTCTAAAATTTGATGATGTAATCTAATCTTATTTTATTCTTTCCACTATTATTTTATAATTTCCTTAGGAGACCCATTTTAGACCTCAAAATTCCCCTAATATGATGAGTACTTTGTTGTTGTTGATTTCATTTAGTGAGAGTCTCTTTTTCCATGATCAAAGTGACAATATTTCAAGTTATGCAAATGGAAACATATTTCTGAGGACTGCATATAGTTGGCCACAAGGTATTCCAAACAAACATGAAGAACCATTATTTAACAACATAAATCTCAAGGTGTTATGGAGTATTTATGACTAAATGTAAGAGAAATGTATATTGAGTATAGAAGATCAAATTACAACATGAAATTATGAAAGATATTCAAAGGGATTGATACAAGATATTGAATAGGGTTACATAATTGTAGTTTTACTGGATAAATATCCATGTGGTTAACCATTCTAATTATAAAAGTTTTGAAGGTCATAGAGAAAAAGAAGAATTATCAATTGAAGTACAATGGTATGTAATATATACACACCAATTTAATCATATGTATAAGCAAAAGTGGTAGTTGAGAAAGAAATCACTAGAAAGAGAAAAAAGGGGCCAAAATATAAATTAGAGGATGCTAACATACTTGTTTTTTACATCCATTAACTAAGAGAGGAAATTTTTGCTCCACGACTATATAAATTATCAAGAGATTGCCAAGACAAGAAATAGTTACAAGTTGGGAATATAGTAAACCTAGCCATAAATCCAAAAGGAGTTTGACATCTAAAATGGTGAGTGTACACTTAAATTAAAATAATTCACTTATTGATAATAGTGAAGAATATGGGGTGTTTATATCTTCATCCAATCATTCATCCATAGATAATGTGAATTCTTATGGTTTCTCAAAACTCATGAGTGAATTTCAATAATTGTATCAAGAATTTGATTAATTCATATGATGTTTGTATGGTAACTCTAGAGTGCTTGAACTTACATATGGTAAGTTGCATGAAGTTATGAGTTATTTTATGTTTCTTAACTTATATGAATTGATTATTAATAATATAGCAAGATTTCTTAGATTATTTGATTTGAATATGTATGATGCAAGAACATCTTTATGAAATAATTTGTGTTTAATTTAATGCAATTTGGATTGATTTTTATTAATAAGTAAAATATTATGAAGCAATATCCAATTTATGAATTATAAGGTGATATCATCATGTCATTGTTTATTTTTAGTCTTTGGGGTTATAAACTAATAGTAAATAAGTCCACCCTTTAAAGCTTTGTTTGCAATCATAGCAATATTTTAGGCAATGGATTCAAAAATGTCATAATTTTAAGCCATAAAAAAAGGGAGTTATTGGTAGTACCACTTTTCAACTCAAGAATTGATTTTGGTGTTTTTTGCACAAAAATATGGTTTTATTGGGTTTTCTTTTTAAGGTCATTGTTCTCATCCAACTAATAAAATGTTGCAAATTTTCTTGGGCCTTATTGAAATTTAGGAGTAAACTTATATGGTCTTCACATTCCTCCCATAATCAACTCCACATCTCTAGAAAATTAAGGGCCCTTTCTCTTTCTCTACCTTATGATTTAACCCTAATCTTTAGAAGTTGCTTTGTCGCGTAAATTCCAACCATTTAAACTCCCATGGTATCCAAACCATATGCAATTGATAAAATTCCACTATTCAAATCACCAACAGTATGTAAGTGAAAAGGAATCATATTAACACTCAAGGTTGCATGGTTTTGCATATAGATTCCAATTTGTTGACTCAATCAAAGGCCATGTATCTTTCAAAATGGAATTTGATAACCAAGGTGAAAGGTTTTAGGCCTTTTCTCTTACCATGAAAATTAGAAAAAGTGTAAGCCCCGCATTGTATGACACACATCATCATATCATTGGCCAAATGTTTTTCCTTGAAGGTTCCCTAAAAGTATAGAAAGAAAATCCCACTACTTGCTAGCATTAGGCTTGTGCCATTTTTGGAGTCTTCCCTTTCCCTTAGGTCCACTAGTACACCTTCTCTTTGACATCACAATTTAATAAAGACTCCTCAATCATAAGTGGGGAATTTCTATAATTCCCCTGATAGTCCATCTAAGGTTTTCCATGAATTGTCCCAATTCACCCCATTGAAAATGGATAAAAATGCTTTCCTTAGAGCTTCTCCACAATGTAGTGTGTTCATTCCAGAAATTCCATGTGACACAAGGTTTTTAGTTACCGTCATCGATATTTCTATGAGTAACCCCAAGTTGTGGCACCCTAATATTAAACCAACTACAAAGGTAGTAATATTGTGTAGATGAGACTTTTATGGGAATGCCCCAATCAGAAAATGGGAACATACCAAGTTTTCCTAGGTAAAAGGGTAGTTTTGTACTGTCATTGATAAGTTTCCAGGGTTCTCCTAGAAGTACAGTGGGAAATTTATTGGATTCTTTCGAACACTAAATTTGAGCATTTTAGAAATATCAAAAAACAATCTTCAAATTGCACTCTTCAATGAGAATCCTAGATTTTATAGGTCTATTATAACCTCACACATTAAAACAAAAAACAAAAGTTGTAGATCAAATTGAAAATGATTGGAAATATTTTTTCATGATGTAGGATTACTTGCTCCCTAAGAATGCTACTACATTTTCTCCCCATAGTTAAAAATTGTGAGCATCCCACTCACATGGTTGCCAGTGAATAGATAGAACAAATCAATCTTTTTCCTCCACTAATTTCTATTATGAGAATCCATAACTTCTTCTAATCTCTACTCATACAATACTATGTTGCTACTACTTTACTATAGAAATGTTCATCCTCTACACTTTTCTTATTTAATAGTTTTTTTCATGATGTCTACAACATGATTGGATGTCACTATCCATGCTACTATTGGTAGTTATTTCAACTTCTCTACTTTGCATTTTCCTTTACCTTTGCAACTTATTGGTTTCCATCATCCTTCTATGGCATACAAATACATCGTTGGGAAAATGACAACTTGCTATCTTTTGAGGCTACTACTCCATAATCTCTTTCTTCACCTCAATATTCTCACTACCCCTTTTTTTGTTCAACATCACAAAACTTATCACATTCTCCCCATGCTTCTATACATTTTTCACATATACTTATCCCATATTTCTTGAAATAATTTTCATTATTCCCATGATCACATGCAATGTTTCTATCATATTTCCATGGTCTCCCCAACAAAATATAATAGGTATACATTGGAATAACATAACACGACACCTTCTCTTTATAACATTACTGTGAAAATTTGTTTCACACTAGTCATGCATGATTATTTTGTGCCTTTTTGCAAACAAGGCATCCTATATTTAGTTGGGTGAAGTGTACAACTTACATTTAACTTCTACACTACTTTTGCAAATACTAATTTATCAATGCCTAAGTGGTTAATTACTTTGAGGTTCATGCAAGAAGTCTCATGTTGATCCACTAGGTTGGTTTCCTTTGTTTTATGCCTCACTTGATGTGACTTTATTTTTCATGAAATACACTTCTCGATGATACTTGCTATGCACTCCCCGTCATTCTAAGGATGGTAACCAAGATAAACTAAATTCTACAAAAGTTCAAATTTTTTGATACAATGACGTGCACATTAAGAGCTCAACATTTCACTTGTGGGAATTGAACCTAGTTGGAGAGGATAATTTTGACCACTACTACATATGGTAAGAATATACAATGAGTTCCAATGTTTAGCATAAAATGGACCATACCATCAAAAATTACTCCCTAATTATCAAAATATTGATATTTTTTTCTCAATTCCCCGATGTTCATTAGACTTTTGACCATGTATGATGGTCATTAGACTTACAACAAACTTCCATCTAATGTTAGTCGTATGTTCAACAAAAGTTCAAGGGAACTATGGTTATGTTTTAATCTTGGGTTAATGGATTGGGGTTTATGAATGCTTCAGCATGTATATAATGTATTATAACATTGAAAGGAATATAATGGAAAATCAATTCGGTTTTCCCGATTTTGGGTTCCAGGAGAAAATCTTTGTGCATATTTTTTTATGATCTCACCAGTGTATATTTTTTCGTTTTTAAGAATTCATTTGAAGGTAATTTATGTACAGGGTTAAAACCTACAATAAATGTTTCAATTTTTGATGAAATATAATTTGTTGTTGAGCATGTGATGAAAAATGGATGTGTAGTTGAAAGTTTGATAAAACATCAAATGGAAGTGAAAATTTCGATGAAGGATCACATAAAATACTTAACATATATGTGATATATAGTATATACATATATGTGATATATAGTATATACATATATGTTATATATAACATATATTTATTGCATATTTGTTATATATTACATATAAGATATATGTTATAGGCAATATATCACACACAAGTCCCGCTTCCCCAAAATATTTCATAGTCTCACACTCAGCCATGCATATTTCACAGGCTCACATGCCCCCAAATATTTCACACCTACTATCAAAACCTGTAGGTCCCTTGGACAACCCCTCATAATTCACATACTCATGGAAGAGGATAGAAACCAAACTATATATACCTCAATAAACTATGAACGGTCTTGCACATTTAACACATTAAAGGATACAAACCCTAACACAATAGAGGATACAAAGTACCCCATTCATGCATTCCCTAGTACATTTAACAAGGTGCTTGACCACGATAAAATATGCATCCTACACCTTCAAACCAGCCAATAGAGGAGATAAAGACCCCCCATGGCCTAAGTGAAAATTAGAGACAGAGACCAGAGACAAGGTAGAAGAGAATGAAAATAACCACCAGATCAACGAGCAATGCCACCTAAATCAGGAAGTGGTTCTTTCCATTCTTCTTTCTTGGGTTATAAAAATTTAAAATAGCTTATATAGAGTTGATGCTTCAAAAAACATAGACAAAGTATGTAATACCCCCTCTTCTAGGGATTTATTGTAATACCCCCAGTGACTTTTGCAATTATCATTCATAGAGTAGTAAATTAAATGAATGTTTCCTCAACCTTGAACACAAATTCCTCAAGATCGTTTCCCTTGTCAAAAGTTATGGAGTAGTTTGGAAATTCCAACATCAACATTGATTTTTGTTGGACATTAGTGCTTAAAGTAGAAATAACAATTATGTTAGATAATAACCTAATATTTTGTTGCTCAAGTGGAACATATTATCCCTTACAATCCTAAACATATCTAGTGTTATTACCATAGGTTACGCAATGTAATCCATCTGTCCAAAGAGTTAGAGAATGCCTTTTACTAGTCTCACAAATTTCTTGTTTAGTCACAAATCCAAAGAAAAATGAAACCAACCTCTTTTGAAACTATAGTTAAAAATAGGAGTGTCTCCCTCTCCTTTGGTATAGTAGAAATTATCTTATCAATACCCCTACAAAACCCCATATTTAACAAATCTTCAACTTCATCAAGTACGAGCACTTTCATACCCCATCAAACGACTTAAGAAATCCAAGGTATTCTTAATATGGTCCCAAAGCCTTATAGGATTGGCCACTAATATATGTACAATGTTGAAGATATCAAATCAAACTACAAAACATTTTTGTATAGAATTTTTATTTTTATTTTATTTTTTAACTATAATGATCATCATTACAATGCCATCCCACACCAACCATCATGTGCTATTGACATCTCCATAGAATCTAAATAACATTTTAATCATTCTTTTTATAATAGCAAAATTCTTATTACACAACAACATAATAACAAAACCTTGACATTAGATATACCACATGAGCAGAGATATGATATATGCATTCTGTTATCATAATTTGTGCGAATAGGCAAATTGGTAAAAAAAAAATTAGAATAAAGATAAATTAGAGAGAGGGTTTTAAAAGCTCACCCATAATAATTTTACTATTCATTTATGAATTCTTGTAATTGAAAATATTCAAATAATATAATTATTACGGCATTCATTAATATTTATGAAAATGAAAACTGAAGAGAGTGAAAGAAAACTTCATTCACTATAATTCTCTTCCATTGTAAATGCCTTGCATTTGCAGGTGGAAAACCAGATTCCAAATTAAGCACTATATTAATTATGTTAGCTAGAAGCAAAGACTCTGAACATGGTAATAGCATGTCCTACGAAGACCTCTTCTGCAACTTGTTTGAACTGTCAAAACATAGCATTAGCTTGCCAATGTATTTGGGATTTCTCGCAGCAACAAAACAACCATGAAATGTTGCAATTATGAAGAAAAAAATTCCCTATTCTACCTTTTAAGTAGAGAAATGAGAAGTGACATGGTATGGGAGAAACAAGATGTTTTAAACACCTTCACTATATCAAAAATACACTCATAATATCCAATAACTTGTGCACATTGACAAAGGTATATATGACATGGTATAATAATTGATAGTGTGTGAACAAATGAATTTTATGTGCACAACGAAAAGTAAGAGAAATATTAAAGTATTATTATTCATGCTTTTATACTAACATAATTTTTTTTGGAAAATGAAATTTTCATTACTATCAATATGCACCAGGGTTACAACATATATACATAAGAGTTACATGAATATTCCTTACCCATGGAAGTGGAGATAAATACATGAAATATAGCCCCCCAAGGGGTAAGGAATCTACATCCTTTCCAAATCACATCAACTATAGCTTTGACATCAATCCATGATTATTTATGAACACATATAATTATACCGATTGTTGGGTGATATATCTCCTTGAATAGCTATTGTGCATAGTATTTTCCAAAAGAAAAGAAATAGTAGACAGTTATATCATATAACATTATTTATCACCCTCTACAATAGTCCTTGGTCATCCAAGAGTCACCTAGAAGGAGACCTCACCAAGACAAGGGGTCAGTACATAGATCCTATTAGCCACTTCCACAAGACATTTGACATTAATTTTTTTTTACATCAAACACAACAGATTGGAAATGTTTTCTTTATGGAGTCTTGTTTTAATTATTTGACCTTGATGAAGCACCAACAAACCAAAAAATTGGTATTTAAATGACCTCCTGCACTTCATAGATTCGAACATCTATTTTAATGCATTCTTCAATGTCACTAGTCCCCAGTTCCCACTTAAGCATGGAGTAATAGGGATCTTAATTCATGATCTATTTTACAAGTCCTTATTATCATAGTTGAAAAAAAACCTTCCCATTAATTCACTTCAAGTCCACTTCTAGTCCCTCCAATAAGATCCTAAATCCTAAATGAAAAGTTTAAAGCAAAAAAAATTGAGGAATATTTGACCAGAGACAATTAGGGGATATATTTCCCATTAGCATAATTTTCCCAAATATTTCAAAAAAGGATTCACCAATTCAACATGAATATTTTGCAAAAACATTATAATATTAAATTATTTTCCTTGAAAAAATAGCCAATAAGTATTGATCCTTTAATTCACTCTCTTCGAGTTGTTGGAATCTTCTTTTTAAGGATGCTCGAGGGCAACATTCTCAAGGAAGAGGAAGGGAAGGGAAGGATGGAAATCAACAAAGTTCATTGGATTGGGTGGCTAGGAAGCCTTCAAATGGTCTCTTTATATTGGGCCATTAGTATCCAATTACATTTCTCTGAAGGAGCATTGAAGAAGATAAGTTGGTTTGGCCAAAAAATCCTAGTGCAAGTGAGTTCATTGCTAGACTTGGGTTTAAAGTAGTAATGGAATCTCAATTTATGGGGGAATCTAAGTAGCGATGGGATTCAATATGGAAGATCCACAATCCTATGTAGTTTAAAATTACACTTTAGTTAGCATTTTCAAATAAAATACTCACTTAGGAAAATGGATTAAAAAGAAAATGGGTTGGGCCTAATCAATGTTCATTATGCAAAAACAATGAATAATATGTTCATCATTTGTTTATCCCATGTCCTTATACTACTAAGGTCCTAAGTAATTCATATGTTGAACCCAATCTAAAGGTGTCTTGGTCCTTTCCAAGTTCCAAGGAATGTTTGTATGCTTGACACTCTAATAAGATGGTAAAATGCTTGGAATATTTTCCAATGCTGCTCATATATGGTATTTGGAAAGCTACAAATGCTAGTATTTTCCAAGATAAGGATATTCCTTTGTCAATGATTTTTGGTTGCAAAAGCATGGAACGTCAACCTAAAAATAAAGAATCCAACGTTGTTGGTAATGCCACCTCTAGATTTATATATTCTATGAGATTTCTTTGATGGTGTTAGACAAGGTCGTCCTCTCATTTGTGGAGCAAGTGCTATTATGTTTCTCAATCAAAATCATTATTTTCACATTCAATATTCTCATAGTATGGGACCAAGTAATTGAGTAGAGCTGATTTTTCTAACACCATTAATCGTGGTTGATGTTCTAAGAGGCATTAAGAATTCGTGGGGTATGGGGAATTCCAAGGTTGTTAATGATTCGATGAGTAGGAAAGTCTCACTTGTAAATATAAATTTGGGTCATTTGTTAGAGGAAAAAAAAACGTTTGCATGGATTTCTTTCAAGCACACCTTTCATGAGTTCAACTCTGTAGCAGATGCATTATTCAAAAGAGACTTCATCTCTCCACCTTGGTGCCTTAATCATTCATGATTTTTAGGATTATAGATATTCACCAGAATTCTACACCTAACAAAAATATGGTTCCTTAAAATTTTCCATTCATTCAACATAATTCTAGGAGGAGAGGTTAGTTGATTCCACTCAACCTTTAAGCATGGTTTAAATCTCTCCATATGTGCCACATTTGTTGCCCCCAATTCCAAAGATATCCCATGCGAAAAAATCATTTTCTCATAAGCCTCTTCCTAAGATAGTATTGTAGTAAGCAAAGTTGACCCCAATGGGAGGGAAAATTATATATGACCATTGACAAAAATCCCTACATCTCTTTGAACCTCATATTCCCAACAAATAAAGTTTTTCACCAACTACCAAGCAACGAAAGGCATGTTTAGAACTATTAATCATGCAATTTTGAAGGCCTTCACATTCCCAAGTATATCGCAAATATTGATCTAGCCTATGATGACTTGCATATGTTGGGTTGATATCACATGTTCATTTACAAGAATTTCCCATGGGATTTCTCAAACCACTATCCAAACCATTGATCTTCTTACAAGAATTGTGTGTCAAGCTCTAACATCATTAGTTCCTAAGCTTGAATTTTATTGAGGAAAAGTGAAAATGTCCTAAGACACCAAGCACACTTTTTTCAACCCCTTTGCTTGCTCCAAATAAGATTCTAAAGTCTCTTTAGCACTATAGATCTAAAAAAATTTGAGGCCTTTTCATTACCAAGTATATGACCCACCCGCCACAACAACCGCACCTCCCCCTAACCTTTTCTTTTGGAAAAGTGCAATCATCCCAAGCCACCAAGGAAACACCCTTTAGCCCTGTTTTCTCCCCCCCAAAAAAATTTCACAACATCATTCAAGTCCTTTGTATTATTCCTATGAGGGGAATGTTGAGCCACTTAAAAAAAAAAAAAAAAAAAAAAAAAAATGGCAAACTATAGCACTTTATTGTGACTCCTCCTCCTAAAAGGCACAAGAATAATACTTCTAAAATAACCACATTTTTAAGCCTTAGTAGTGGGGCCCCTTAGAGAAATAAGGAATGATTACATGACATAATTTTGCATTTTCATATTTCATACTAGCATATGGCATTACAAGGAGTTGCATGTTGTTATATATAAGCTTGTACATACATTTCAAAAGTGGTGTGAACACTCACTTTGATTACATTGGCAATATTGATATATGCAGCTACATCATCATTATGGGCATACTTGTATCATAATTCCACGATCGGGATTTGGCATGATAGGAGAAAGGAATACTTCCCTCATTAAGCAGTTATGTTTCACAACAAAAATATATTTATGAGCACAAAGACAGGATTTGGCATGATAGGAGAAAGGAATACTTCCCTCATTAAGCAGTTATGTTTCACAACAAAAATATATTTATGAACACAAAGACATTATGAAAATTAAAGTTAAAATGTGCACATATGACAACCCTATGACAAATCATGAATGTTGTGTGTGTGTGTGTGTGTGTGTGTGTGTGTGTGTGTGTGTGAAAGTTTATATAATTTTTTTTTCCATAATAGAGAATAGCATAGTTGTCATGGTATGACTTGGAAGATGACAAAAGTTATGAAATTTTTTCAATGCATGGGGACATGCAAAATCTTTAAGTGTGGAGGAATGATGGGTCAAGAAATTAGCTCCCTTTTATCACCTTGCTATCATAGTTTTGACCATTTTTACCTTTTATATACCTTCATAATCACCCGTTTTTCATATCTTTGTCACCATCCATACGCATATATGTTATCAGAGCTACAAAGGTTACAGTGAATATTCTCAAAGATAATGTGTCAAATATTCTATCATTTTATATCTTTTCTTCATTAAAAGAAAAAACCTAAAATGTGATGATTGTAGAAAGTGATAAAATATGTAGCTTCCCTATAGACTTGTAGCAAATTTGTAGGATGGCGCACCTCCATGGACAACTTAGCCAAACCAAGCAATGGAACATGTGGCATAAAGTACTAGAATGGTTACTTACCTATTAGACGCACCAAAGAAGCAAACATGTCACTCTTCTAGGAAAGTCAAAGTTTCGGTCAATGCAGTGAACAATTACGTGGTATA
Organism: Pinus taeda; assembly: GCA_000404065.3. Taxonomy (NCBI): domain Eukaryota; kingdom Viridiplantae; phylum Streptophyta; class Pinopsida; order Pinales; family Pinaceae; genus Pinus; species Pinus taeda. The sequence goes on from APFE030622277.1 coordinate 57,448, forward strand.
GCATAGAGGGAGATCATTGAGGAAATTGTGACATGGCACCATGACAAAGCAATAGAAGATCATGATAAACAACAATACATTCTTACAAGATTGAGTGTTAGAGAATAACCTTTTTATGGCTTCATGTGATCTCCTAGACTCATACCCCATAACGCGATGGGCTGAGTTACATGCTCTGAGTCTAAATTATAGCAATATAATGCTTAGTCATCATATTTGGTTCTGATTTAAAGCAAGGAAACCCTTAATATTGTTACCTTCCAAACTGTATATATTATAGTATCACTCAGTAGAGCATATAGACAGATATATTTCGAGTTTAATTATTGTATGAACCTTTTATATTTAATATATTTTGCAAACCAGTCGGGTTTCCTTATTTTTTTGCATATGCATATGTGCTTCTATCCATAGACGTTAGGTTATGAGGTTTCTTCAAGCTTGCACAAGCACCAAGAGGGCCCCCTATGCCAAGATGTGCGACGTTTTTTCATATGTTTTTCATAGTATAGCTTTATTTATTTTTCACAATATGATTTACATGCTATGTTTCTTACAACATTAGAAATACTCTATTTTTTTAGCATTTGACTAAGTACTATGTTTTCATTATAATATGTCAATCAAGTGCTGGGAAATAAACATCAAAAAGAATTAAAATTTAGGGTTAGTCCAGTTATCACTTAGGTTTATTTTCATTGTGAATTTCAATTTCAAACAATGTGGATTTAATCACTTTTCATGTGTCAATATGGTGTAGGATAATCATATAGAACTTATGATTGTATAGAAGTCAAATTTTTAAAAACTTCAACCAATATATTCAAAATAATTTTAAGAGAGTTTGTTCTTGAAAATCAGTTGAATTTCTACATGGCAAAGAGGGTCGATAAATGTTTCAAAACCATGATCATATTGAGTTAGATTATGATATAATCACTTTCATTGAATATAATTTCCTTTAAATGTCAATTTATATTTTATAAAATTATAAGCTAAGTCCCTTCATATATTTTTCTTTACTCTTCATAAGTTTACAAACTCAGATTAATAAGATAAAATGTTTTGAAATTCTAGTACAATTGAATTAACTGACAATATTCTTATAAGTTTATCGTACCTATGAAGGACTATATAGACTTCTTGTTATTGGGAGGAGGTATATGTGATTTATTTTATCCTTCATATATATCCACAAAGATACCTTTATTGGAGATGATGTGACCTAGTAGGTTGCCTTTAAGTACCACAAAAATGCTTTTTTAGGGTTCAATGAAACCCATACTTTCTGCACCTTTCAAATACTTCCTTGAGGTGGTGGGGGTGGTATGAATTATGCCTGGAGAATACATTGACATCATCAATAGACACTCCCACATTGTTCCCTATCATACCTCTAAAGACTATGTTCATGGCACACTAAAATGAAAATATTAAAACGGGCATATATTGATGATGTGGACTCATATTTTAATAAAATTCATACTACTAGAAAGATTTTGATGAGAAGAAGGTGATGGTGATCTCATAATATAGTTTTGAAATGAATAATAAAAGTGAAATTCGATGCTTCATACCCTCAACAAGGTACAAATGGGGTTGGGTATGTTGGAAAGAGAGAGAGAGAGAGAGAGAGAGAGAGAGCAAATAAGTTTAAGAAGGAGGATTAATCATACAATAACAAACATACATAGTAGATTCAAATAGATCATTACAATTCTATACAGTTAAAGAAAATTCCATAGCGAGGAGAATTTCGTGACACTTATAGAATCTCAGAACTTAAAAGAGTTTGCACCTGGAAAAAACAAAAAATAACAACAACAACAATTTCAAGACAATAAAACAAAAACAACCCAAGGTTGCACCAAATCTTTTGTATACCCCATTACTCAATCCAAATAGACCTAATTAAATCCCAAGGACAAGCTTCATACCTAATTTGAAACCATGTGGCAAGGATGGTGCCCCACCAACTTAGAATAGCTTAAGTTCTTTTGCAAAAGAAGAAGAAAAAAAAAGTGGGTATGCATTGCATCTCCTGCACTTCACATATGGGGATCAAGTATTTGATAGATTTCATAACATCCTTGTGATAAATATTTATGAAGGAATGAAATGAAATACAAATATAACCAAAAACACAGAGCTACATTGAAATGGAACTTCAATTCATTAATAACAAAGTACAGAAAATTATTTACATGTAGAATGGAAATAAACTAGCTCGGGTGATGGTAGCTTATCTTTGAGGAGTGATGTATGGCTACATGCCTTCTGAATTGTGTTACAATGAGGCTCATAGGCCTATTTATTATTGAGAAACAATGGAAAACCCTAAAAATCCAAAAATTTAACCCTAGGAGATGAAGCGCCAAAAGTCTTTGGGCCTCGTTGGGCTAAATTGGTACATCAACTTCCTGGGGCCGTAACTTTGGAATACGATCTTCGTTTGACACGTATGATACCTCGATAGAAATATATATCTAAGGAATACAACTTTCCATTGAAAACCCTTACCGTAAACTTTTTGTTTTCCTATTTTCTAAAAAAAACGTCTTTTAGGGCCTCAAAATGGCTCTGGAAGTTCACGACCCAAAAAATTGCGAAAAATAGTAAATTGTGCTACAATTAAGGAAACTGAAAGAAACAATGTTGGGGATCTAAGTGGAATAGGTGGGTGGCTACTAATATCCACATGGATCATACTCTCCCCTTAGGAAGCAATCGTTCCCATTATGTTGAGTGTCTCAACTGAGATGGGGAAACTTCTACTAAAATTAGTCCTTGGTGAGACACTTGTCCTAGTGCAAGAGTTGGCCAGCTTTGACAACTCGATAAAGTTGGATCTTCTATTGGTGATTTTTCTTGATCTATGTGTCAATGATATGACCAATTGTGGCCTATACCATGCAGTCTAGGTTGAGCTTTGTTCGTGTTAGTTGTTCTGCAATGTCGAATGTGTCCAGCAATAGTGGAAAGTATGGTTGAAGGCAACCCACATTGAAAACTCGATGCAATCCAAGGAATGGTGGGATGCCGAGCTCAAAATAATTGTCTCCCACAACCTTGGTGATGGTGTAAGGCCCATATCGGAGTGCTTGGAGTTTCTAATGGGCTCTGTCAAGGCATTCTTTCTGCAAATGCAACCAAACTTTTTCGCCCACCTTAAACTTATGTGGCACCCGATTTTGATCATCTTACTGCTTGTACTTGGAATTAGAATTATACAAGATGTTTTGCACATGTTGGTGGATGTGCTAGATGCATTCAATAAACTTAGTTTCTTTATCAGTCTCGGACTGTACATGTGCATATTATGTTTGTGCACGAGGCATGGCAACAACATTTGAATACAATGGTTGAAATCCCAAACCCACTTGAAAGGGATTGTGGCCAGTCGAGCTATGGAGAGCTCCGTTATAATTTTGTTGTACATAAGGAAGGCTCTTATCTCAGGTTTGTGGATGCTTGGAGTTGTAAATGTGTAGTTTGTGCACTATCATCATATTGACGACCTATGTCTAGCCATCGGCCTGGGGGGATGTAATGCAATCGACTTGGTGAGCTTGGTGTCCAATAATGTCTAGAGGCTTGACCAGAATGTGCTTAGGAACATGCTATCTCGATCTGATATAATGGTATGCGGTATCCCAAAATGTACCCACACTCATTCAAATAAGAGTTTGGCATTGCCCTTTGTTGTGATACTCTTCTTGCAAGACGCCAATATAGCCATATTAGAAGAAGAAAAATCCATGATCAGACATACGCAATCATTTCCATGCTTGGTAGAAGGGAGGACAGACAAATAATCCATGGATATGGATTCCCAGGGCTGGTTGGGAGTAGGCAGAGGAGTGTACAAGCCTTGCTTCTTGATGATTGGCTTAGCGATGCCACAAGCAGTGCATGATCTGATATATTTTCCAACATCTTTTCGGATTCTTGGCTAATAAAAAAATACTTTTGCAGTACGGTCATAGTTTCTCCACACCAAAGTGTCCTATGATCTGACTTTAGTGCGCCTCCCAAATCATTTTGGCACGCTCGCTTGAAGGAACACAAAGGTGGCCCAGGTAGCATAATAATGCGTCCTAGAGGTGGAAATCTGGAACTTGCTTGCCATCCACTAGCATATGGTATGTGGTGGCAAACTGTGGATCATTCATGTACAATTGCATCCATCTAAAGATCTTGTGGCCACAAGAGTTGAGAACAGTAGTTAGTGCTACAAGGGTCGATGAAAGCGTTGCAAGTTCTCTTCACAGCTCTTACCGAAGATAAGAATGCCATCCAGATATATAAACATGAGAAAGTTAGTGAAGGGCCGCAAGATGTCATCCATTAGCCTCATAAAATTTATAGGGGAATTTGACAGCCTGAAAGGCATGACCAACCATTCAAAAAGTCCCTCCTTGGATATGAAGGCAGTCTTCCATACATTTGTGGGCTCTATTGGAACTGGTGATAGCCATACTTTAGATCAATATTCTATAGAATTGCCCACTGTAGATCACTTGATAATGCAATATACTAAAGCAAAATACTAGATCTACTTCTACAATCAAACTTTGTGGAAGCTTAATCAATTTGAGCTAGATCAATCGGAACACATATAACAGAGAAGAATAAATCATACACATGAAACACGGAAGACTACTCTGGGGAAAGCCTCAACTAAAAATACCCCTATCTCTGTATTATAATACAAGTGGAAATATGTATGGATTACACAAAGCTTTAGCTTGCAAGCTATCCAGCTCTCAGTACAATCCCTCAATGTTGCTCATAGGCTGAATAGACACAACATATGCCTTCCCTCAGTCCTCCAAGCCTCCTATTTCCTTGCGCAGTTTCTCCTGGGTCCTCTGGCTGCCACCTGGGTGAATTCACCTCCCGCACAACTCACCAAACTTAAAAATAATTGCGCAATCCTGAAGGAGATAATTCCTTCTGCATGGATGAGTTTCCTATATAGGAAAAATCCTCCAACTGATAGTACATTGTCCCTTCCTCTGATCTCAACTAGGTCTCTGAGTGAACTAACATGCATGAGAGAGAATATTCAGTTATCTGAAGTGCAGTGGTTACATGCATGCATGCATTAACTAACTGAACTCACAATCAGTTCCACAAACTGTTGGAAGTAATCTAACTAGACTTAACTCAGTTAACTGAGCTAACTAATTACAACTCATCATGATCTCCTTTAATCAAGGGATAACTTCCTCAATCAATGGAGAAACTGTTGGATGTCTTCACATAGACTTCATGTTTGATTTCCTACAACTAATTAACTCAAGATAAAATAATTAATTATTTTACAAATAGCTGCTAAGATCAAATTCGAATTTTACTTCTCAATTTTAGTTCAGGGACTAACTAAAATTGGAATCTATCCCGAAATACTATTTATAGCAATGCTATTTTTAGCATTTTCATTTTTCATTCCTTGTTGCTATGTCCAACACTGGTACCTGAAATGTTATTTTTAGCATTTCTTCTTGCCATTTTCAACACTCCCTTTCAACAAGAAAGGCATTCAACTCGAACCTAATCCTAAACCTTTGGAATGTTCTGCATGCAACACTTCTCCCTAGTGTTGTTGCTCCAACAACTCTAGAAACAAAAAAATATCCAATCTGAATCAGAATGATGCCTCTGCCATCAAAGCCTTTGACTGTTATTGCCTCTGTCGATTGAAAACTCTACACCTCTATGCTCTTCAGTATCTGACTGCTCTAGCCTCTGTCACTTTGATCTCTGACTGCATCAATCACACTGATTTTTGCTGTTACATCTGTGTTGTTGCTGGACCTATCTCCCAGCATTGCATCCGCACTGCACCTCCTCTCATCATGTTGCATCGTGCTGCCCATTGTTGCACTGCAACTCAGTTATTGAGAAGTAAGTAATTGATCTCCCAACTGACCTCCCTGTTGGTCTAGAAACACCCTCTGATGTTGAAGCTCCCTCTGTCGCTCCATCCACATCTATCTCTACCCCCTCAGCCAGTCCTACTATTCCTCGTCGGGGCTCCCGTAGCAAGGTCTAATCAAAGAGGTTGGGTACCTCAAGGATCCTGCCCTATTTCAGCCTTCTTGGGACTATCACTCCACATCGACCCACCTCCTACCTAGAGATATGGATGCATGTGATCCCTCTGCCCACTTGGCTCGAAATTTCCCCCTACTGGAGGTCTCTGCATAAGTGGATGCCTCCACTCGATCTCCTCTCGGATTCTCCAGTTGTAGCTACTCCACAACCTCCTGAAGCTGCTTCACCAATTGTGGCTCCTCCACAATTGTCTAAGACTCCTTCTAGTGCTACATGTTGAGAGGTAATGTACTCTCGCTCTCAACCACCAAGTCTCCACCAGTTGCCTTGCTCCTCAAGGCTTTGCATGCATCTTGAACCTCAAGAGCATGCAGGTTCTTGACTTGTGCACTGATCTGCTTCACCTGTCTCGTGGTGATGTGTCTAAGGAAAACCTTTCCCTTACTGAAGACTACATCATAGCCTTTGTCTTCCAACATCGCAATCAATGCCAAGTTTTTCTTCAGCCCTGGCACATACTTCACATCTATCAAGGTAATGCAAGCTCCATGCTTCCTCTAAAAAAACAATTGTGCCTACTCTTGAGACATTATACTTTTCATCATTACCCATCGCTGTGAGTATCTGGAGATCTTTCTCCTCCAAGGCACTGAACAAATTCTTATCGTTGATCATGTGGAATGAAGTTACACTGTCAAGAAACCAACCACATCCCACCATGGATGAAACCATGCATGCGAAGAGGGTGAAATTAAACTCGAACTGTGAAGTCAATGCCTCACCTTGAGATCCTTCCTTGGATCCCATCTTGGATTTCTTCAGTAGACAATTTGTAGTAAAATGGCCCACCTCATGACAATGAAAGCATTGCACTTTCGATTTGTCAAACTTCTTCCCACCATGGGAAGAACTCAATTTGGGATAAGAATCCTTCTCCTTCTCTTTCTTTGCCTTACTCACTAAGTCACAGTTTTCTTCATCCTCCTTGGATGAAGAACCATCCCTGGTGCTTCTTCTTATCTCCTCCTGCATCAGATCTGACCAAAGTCGTTCCCAATCTGGCAGTTTCTCTCTTCCATTTACCGAGTCTTGGTAGCTATGCCAGCTCTTAGGAAGACCGAAGAGAGCAAGACTCACCATGTCATCATCGGCTGTCGTGATCCCTAC
>APFE030622277.1:75564-119460 GCA_000404065.3 Pinus taeda
TATTATTATTTATTTATTTTCGTCCTTTGATCATTCGAACTTGATAGCAAATTATTCTACTTGTGTATTCTCTAATGAAGGATCCTTAACAAAATATTGATTTTGCCTTCATTACCTCCTAAATACGAATTAGACAACTATTACAATTATTTTAGGATCATCATCCTCCTGATTTAGGTCGAGGATGGTTGGATTCATTGAGTTGGCAAAGCATAATTGGATTGAATTATTATCTTCTTGGTAAGTTGACAGAAACGTCTACTCTTCGAGATGATTGACATATCCTTGAAGCTCATTAATTTGGTTTCCATTCATATTCAACATATTGGCCACATATTTGAGCTTGTTGGAGGGTTCTATAATCATTCTGACAAGGGAGTAGACAGGTATAAGTATTTTCCTTGTTGTTGATTCTAGAGCTATAGTGAAAGTAGACATATCCATGTTGGTTGCACTGATGGTTTCAAAGGTGGGGTATTTCCAATGGGTAGACCACGGACAATACCATATAGGGTTGGTACCAAGCTCCCAGACTACATAAAAATCTTTGCAGCTCTGCCGCCCCACATAGCAAAAAAACCAATGTCCCCACCCACAACTAAGGAAAAAGGACAATATGCCCAAGTTGCATTGAGAAAAGCCCCGTGCTATGAGGACCACTAGAGTAGAGAGTAGCAAGGTGAAACCCATAAACAGGGCATAAATAAAGTGGAAACAGAACAGAGGGTCAAATAATAATCCACATTTAACAACTTTGAGGTCCTCCTAGAGACTTTAATTGGAGACGCTGAAAAATCTTGGAGGAAAACGAACTAAAGAGAGTTGAGAGAATTGGAACGAGAGTCGAGAGACCCAAAAGCATAATTCTTGGGCAAGATGCATGGTTGAGTATTGACATCGATGTCCTTACCCCTGGATGACTAATTTCAAAAACCCTGCCACTTAAACCAAGGCAACCACTAGCCGATCCACTAGAGAGACCATGCACTTCAGGGCTGAATAGGGAGTAAAAGAAGGTGGCTCAAGATGAGAGAAGATAGGGCATGAACATACTAATAACTACTCATCATAGAATGGAGAGTCAAATTCACACAGAGGAAGATCTTGCACAAGGTTTATCCTTTGCCATTATAAAACTACATAGCCAACACCATCCTTCAATGGGTGGTCTAAATGTATTGTGGAGGAATGATTTGAATCCCCTTCAAAAGTACAGAGTCACTTCCAAAATCCATCATTTCTTGGATCTGTTGAACAGTGCGAGGGGTCCTTTCTTTGCATGGTGCACTAATGAGAGTCGACAAGTGATAGCCACTTCTAAACGCATGACACCTTTCATCATAATCGCTAAGGGGGGGAGCCACCTACCCCCCCTAAAAAAATGAGTTTGGATTATACATTATGCTTAACATTAAAGAGAATTGATTAGGGAATGGAGCTTCGATAAGGGCCCCATTCACCACTAAAGTTCATGGAGGTAATTTTGTTGCTTAATTTGTCATTAAGTCAACAAGGGAGTTGAGTTCTCTGTATATGTGGAATGCTTGGAACTTGGTGAAGGAGGAGAGCTTATGTTTAATCTTAGAGAGGACTGAGCTCAAAGTCATGTTCGTGGTAGTGGTGTCCAACACAAGATGTTGAATTGTATTTTGAGAGTCCTCGATTATTGTTATGGAGTTGACTCCCTTTTCTAGGGCCATATCTAGCCCATTATAAGCTCGTAAAGTTCTGCTTGGTTGTTTGTGGATATCCCCAATCCCTAAGAGTTTGTTAAGTCTATTTGCGCCCCCTCATGTGGGGCCCCTCCGCCCTGCATAGAAATGTTTATTATTACTATTAATACATTATTATTAATATATAATTATATATATACACAAATTAACTTTTGTAAATTGCTTTTACACATAATGTGATATACACACACATTAACTTTTGCAAATTGTTTTTACACATAATTAATTCATGATTACAACTTTCAAAGTGTTTCATAATTATTTTTAAAACCTAGCTTTGGACTACATACAAATATCATGATATGATTTTTCTAAGAGGTGGGTATAATTAGCTTTATTGCTAATTTCACTTGTTAATGTTATTTTTTGTGAAATAAAGGTTAACATAAAAATTAAGGTGAAACAACAAAACATATAATATAATAAAGGCAATTGAATAAGATTCCTCTTGAAAATAATGTATGTGCGTGTGTGAAATCTCAAAAATCAAAACATTACAAATATGACTTGCTAATAATACATCAAATTGAACATTTTCTTTAAGGACATCTTAAAACTATTCAAGAATAACCAATATCATAGTTCATCATTTTCAATATGTACATATTTATTAAATGAAGTTGACTCCTTTCTTGGACATCATTATACTCTTCATTTTGGGTCATTTATGTCCACAAGTCCTCCATAGTGATCCTTTTCAAACAAAATTGTCAAATGGTGTTTGAGGATCCTTTGACATTTTTGCCACATGTCATGGACTCCTAAAATTGTTTTTCTTCAACTCAACTTTTTGTATTTGAGTGGAAGACTTCTAATAGTATTAATTCTTTGTTTAATAAAATTGCATTTTATTATATCATTTTCAATGAGTGTGCAGTTTTCTCATTTCTATTAGTAGCATGCCAATGTTCTACCTAATCACTAACTAAAGAAAAAAAAATAGTAAAATATTGTAAACAAACATCAATTAAAAATGATAAATATTGAAGTATGATTTAATGTCTACTATATTATAAATCTTTCTTAAACTTCAGAAAAATCCAAAATTCAATCTCCTTCACTTGAAAATGTAGCTATAATATAATTAATCATGTTTGTAAATTTAGATAAATGTTTATATTATTTCTATTCAAACCATTTTCTTGATATGATAGATTTCTAACCAAAACATTATAAAACAATAATTGGTTGTCTAACTACAACTTTTTCATCAATGAGAACCACATCATAATTATCATATTTTTCCAAACACAAAAAATATATATTTTCAATAACAATCATTAAATTGATCCATACTAAAATATTGTATTTTTGAACTTTAAAAACTTTTTTTAAATATATTTATATTTAAATTTAAAAAAAAAATAAATAAATAAATAATTCAAAACCCATAATAATAAATTAAAATTTTTAAAAATAAGCTGATGGGTAAAGGATGTTACATTAGAAGTTCCCCTCCACACCTCTCCCTTTCCCATTCTCCCTATTTAAGTCCTGGTTGAAAGTGTTGAAACTAGTGAGAAATGGTCTCCACACCTCTCCCTTTCCCATTCTCCCTATTTAACTCCTTGTTGAAAGTGTTGAAACTAGTGAGAAATGGTCAAGAGTAGGGAAGGAGCCTTAAAAAAACTAAACCTAAAAAAACCATTAAAAACCATAAATAAATTTAAAAAAAAATAATAATAATCTTTAAAAATTATTAGTGTAAAGGGGAGAGGAGGACCAATTTCTCGAATCACCCTCCTCTTTCCATATCTCCATATAAGCTCTTTAGATAATTTCTCTTTATTGACGTGAGTTGTCATCAATAATTTTGTATTGAAAATTTTAAGTGGAAAACATTTATATATAGAATAGGACTCAATCAAGTTGGTTATTTTTTAAAGTTCATTCCATATTGTTAAATTTAAATTTATAGATTAAACTTATTGTTGTTACAATCAATGAATACAATCCATATTGTTAAATTTATAGATTAAATTTGTTGTTATTACAATTCAGAATACTCCATATTGCATAATAGGCAATATAATTATAATTAATATAATTATATATATAATTATATTTTATTATATATTTATTTTATTTATTTTATTTATAATTTTATTTTAAATTATCATTTTGAGTATTTGGAGAAATTAAAATAAAATAAAATTTAAGATATATACTAATTATAGAACTTTTTGAGGTCTAAATGGTTTTCTTTAGAAAAATGTAAACCAAATAAAATTTAAAAGAATCAATAGGATTCTATATGATGATGTCAACCATGGGGATAATTCACCATTTTTTAAGTAAAAAGGTGAAAAGATTAAAATATAATAAAATAATAAACTATTTTTTCAACTTATCTCCCTAAGGTTTTACTGAATTTCGAGTGGGAGTACTCGTTGGATGCAAAATTAAATTCATCATCCAAGGAGTACCCATGTTGCATACTTTTGATGGACCCTGGTACACGAAAATATGAGAAATACATGAAAAGCGTGATTGCAATCATGTTTTTTCATGTATTTCTCATTTTTCGTGTAGCGGGGTCCATCGAAAATATGCAACATGGGTACTCCTTGGATGAGGAATCAAAAACAAGTGTTCCTGCTCAAAATTTGAGTAAACCCATAGGGAGATAAGTTGAAATACAACTTGAAAAAATAGTTTTCTTTTTCTTTTTCTTTTTTCCCTCTAAAATTTGATGATGTAATCTAATCTTATTTTATTATTTCCACTATTATTTTATAATTTCCTTAAGAGACCCATTTTAGCCTCAAAATTCCCCTAATATGATGAGTACTTTGTTGTTGTTGGTTTCATTTAGTGAGAGTCTCTTTTTCCATGATCAAAGTGACAATATTTCAAGTTATGCAGATGGAGACATATTTTTGAGGACTGCATATAGTTGGCCACAAAGTATTCCAAACAAACATGAAGAACCATTATTTAACAACTTAAATCTCAAGGTGTTATGGAGTATTTATGACTAAACGTAAGAGAAATGTATATTGAGTATAGAAGATCAAATTACAACATGAAATTATGAAAGATATTCAAAGGGATTGATACAAGATATTGAATAGGGTTACATAATTGTAGTTTTACTGGCTAAATATCCATGTGGTTAACCATTCTAATTGTAAAAGTTTTGAAGGTCATAAAGAAAAAGAAGAATTATCAATTGAAGTACAATGGTATGTAATATATACACACCCATTTAATCATATGTATAAGCAAAAGTGGTAGTGAGAAAGAAATCAATATAAAGAGAAAAAGGGGTCAAAATATAAATTAGAGGATGCTAACATACTTGTTTTTTACATCCATTTAACTAAGAGAGGAAATTTTTGCTCTAGGACTATAGAAATTGTCAAGAGATTGCCAAGACAACAAATAGTTGCAAGTTGGGAATCTAATAAACCTAGCCATAAATCCAAAAGGAGTTTGACATCTAAAATGGTGAGTGTACACTTAAATTCAAATAATGCACTTATTAATAATAGTGAAGAATAGCCCTAAGGGTTAGCCCAACTGGTCAAGTCGTGCCTCGCTAAAACAGGAGGTCACAGGGTTGATTCTACCCGAAAGCCCTTGGGGTTAGGTCTGTGATGGCCGAGGGGTGTGATCCTAGAGATCAGCCCTAGTTATTTCGTGGACGTAGCCTGCACCCCCTGACCACGGATGTACGTGAACCACCCAGGAAAAAATAAATAAATAAATAAATAATAATAGTGAAGAATATGGGGTGTTCATATCTTCATCCAATCATTCATCCAAAGATAATGTGAATTCTTATGGTGTCTCAAAACTCATGAGTAAGTTTCAATAGTTGTATCAAGAATTTGATTAATTCATATGATGTTTGTATGGTAACTCTAGAGTGCTTGAACTTACATATGATGTTGCATGAAGTTATGAGTTATTTTATGTTTCTTAACTTATATGATTTGATTATCAATAATATAACAAGATTTCTTAGATTATTTGATTTGAATATTTATAATGCAAGAACATCTTTATGAAATAATTTGTGTTTAATATAATGCAATTTGGATTGATTTTTATTAATAAGTAAAATATTATGAAGCAATATCCAATTTATGAATTATAAGGTGATATCATCATGTCATTGTTTATTTTTAGTGTTTGGGGTTATAAACTAATAGTAAAGAAGTCCACCCTTTAAAGCTTTGTTTGCAATCATAGCAATATTTTAGGCAATGGATTCAAAAATGTCATAATTTTAAGCCATAAAAAAGGGAGTTATTGGTAGTACCACTTTTCAACTCAAAAATTGATTTTGGTGTTTTCTGCACAAAAAATATGGTTTTAATGGGTTTTCTTTTTAGGGTCATTGTTCTCATCCAACCAATAAAATGTTGCAAATTTTCTTGGGCCTTATTGAAATTTAGGAGTAAACTTATATGGTCTTCACATTCCTCCCATAATCAACTCCACATCTCTAGAAAATTAAGGGCCCTTTCTCTTTCTCTACCTTATGATTTAAGCCTAATCTTTAGAAGTTGCTTTGTCACGTGAATTCCAACCATTTAAACTCCTATGGTATCCAAACCATATGTAATTGATAAAATTCCAGTATTCAAATCACCAACAATATGTAAGTGACAAGGAATCATATTAAAATTCAAGGTTGCATGGTTTTTCATATAGATTCCAATTTGTTGACTCGATCAAAGGCCATGTATCTTTCAAAATGGAAATTGATAACCAAGGTGAAAGGTTTTAGGCCTTTTCTCTTACCATGAAAATTATAAAAAGTGTAAGCCCCGCATTGTATGACACACATCATTATATCATTGGCCAAATGTTTTTCCTTGAAGGTTCCTTAAAAGTATAGAAAGAAAATCCCACTACTTGCTAGCATTAGGCTTGTGCCATTTTTGGAGTCTTCCCTTTCCCTTATGTCCACTAGTACACCTTCTCTTTGACATCACAATTTAATAAAGACTCCTCAATCATAAGTGGGGAATTTCTATAATTCCCCTGATAGTCCATCTAAGGTTTTCCATGAATTGCCCCAATTCACCCAATTGAAAATGGATAAAAATGCTTTCCTTAGAGCTTCTCCACAATGTAGTGTGTTCATTCCAGAAATTCCATGTGACACAAGGTTTTTAGTTATCGTCATCGATCTTTCTATGAGTAACCCCAAGTTGTGGCACCCTAATATTAAACCAACTACAAAGGTAGTAATATTGTGTAGATGATACTTTTACGGGAATGCCCCAATCAGAAAATGGTAACATACCAAGTTTTCCTAGGTAAAAGGGTAGTTTTGTAGTGCCATTGATAAGTTTCCAGGGTTCTCCTAGAAGTATAGTGGGAAATTTATTGGATTCTTTTGAACACTAAATTTGAGCATTTTAGAAATATCAAAAAGAAATCTTCAAATTGCACTCTTCAACGGGAATCCTAGATTTTATAGGTCTATTATAACCTCACACATTAAAACAAATAAACAAAAGTTGTATATCAAATTGAAAATGATTGGAAATATTTTTGCATGATGTAGGATTACTTGATCCCTAAGAATGCTACTACATTTTCTCCCCGTAGTTAAAAATTGTGAGCATCCCACTCACATGGTTGGTGAATATAAAGAACAAATCAATCTTTTCCCTCCACTAACTTCTATTATGAGAATCCATAACTTCTTCCAATCTCTACTCATACAATATTATGTTGCTACTACTTTACTATAGAAATGTTCATCCTCTACACTTTTCTTATTTAATAGTTTTTTCATGATTTCTATAACATGATTGGATGTCACTATCCATGCTACTATTGGTAGTTATTTCAACTTTTCTACTTTGCATTTTCCTTTACCTTTGCAACTTATTGGTTTCCATTATCCTTCTATGGCATACAAATACATCGTTCGAGAAATGACAACTCACTATCTTTTGAGGCTACTACTCCATAATCTCTTTCTTCGCCTCAATATTCTCACTAACCCTTGGTTTTGTTCAACATCACAAAACTTATCACATTCTCCCCATGCTTCTATACATTTTTCACATATACAAAGATTGAGGCACAACATCACTCTTCTAGCCCCTCCCTCTTTATTTAATGGATGCAATATGTACTTCATCCCATATTTCTTGAAATAATTTTCATTATTCCCATGATCACATGCAATGTTTCTATCATTTTTCCATGGTCTCCCCAACAAAATATAATAGGTATCCATTGGAATAACATAACACAACACCTTCTCTTTATAACATTAATGTGAAAAAAAAGTTCATACTACTCATGCATGATTATTTTGTGCCTTTTCGCAAACAAGGAATCCTATATTTAGTTGGGTGAAGTGTACAGCGTAGATTTAACTTCTACACCACTTTTCAAATACTAATTAATCAATGCCTAAGTGGTTAATTACTTTGAGTTTCATACAAGAAGTCTCATGTTGATCCACTAGGTTGGTTTCCCTTTGTTCTATGCCTCACTTGATGTAACTTTATTTTTCATGAAATACACTTCTCGATGATACTCGCTATGCACTCCGCATCATTCTAAGGATGGTAACCAAGATAAACTGTATTCTACAAAAGTTCAAGTTTTTTTATACAATGATGTGCACATTAAGAGCTCAACATTTCACTTGTGGGAATTGAACCTAGGTGGAGAGGATAATTGTGACCACTACTACATATGGTAAGAATATACAATGAGTTTCAATGTTTAGCATAAAATGGACCATACCATCAAAAATTACTCCCTAACTATCAAAATATTGATATATTTTTCTCAATTCCCCGATGTTCATTAGACTTCTGACCATGTATGATGGTCGTTAGACTTACAACAAACTTCCATCTAATGCTAGTCGTATGTTCAACAAAAGTTCAAGGGAACTATGGTTATGTTTTAATCTTGGGTTAATGGATTGGGGTTTATGAATGCTTCAGCATGTATATAATGTATTATAACATTGAAAGGAATATAATGGAAAATCAATCAGGTTTTCCCGATTTTGGGTTCCAGGAGAAAATATTTGTGCATATTTTTTTATGATCTCACCATTGTATATTTTTTTGTTTTTAAGAATTCATTTGAAGGTAATTTATGTACAGGGTTAAAACCTACAATAAATGTTTCAACGTTTGATGAAATATAATTTGTTGTCAAGCATGTGATGAAATATGGATGTGTAGTTGAAAGTTTGATAAAAACATAAAATGGAAGTGAAAATTTCGATGAAGGATCACATAAAATACTTAACATATATGTTATATATAGTATATACATATATGTTATATATAACATATATTTATTGCATATATGTATATATTACATATAAGATATATGTTATAGGCAATATATCACACACAAGTCCTGCTTCCCCCAAAATATTTCATAGTCTCACCACTTAGCCATGCATATTTCACAGGCTCACATGCCCCCAAAAATTTCACACCTACTATCGAAACCTGTAGGTCCCTTGGACAACCCCTCATAATTCACAGGCTCATGGAAGAGGATAGAAACCCACCTATATATACCTCAATAAACTATGAACGGTCTTGCACATTTGACACATTAAAGGATACAAACCCTAACACAATAGAGGATACAAAGTACCCCATTCATGCCTTCCCTAGTACATTTAACAAGGTGCTCGACCATGATAAAATATGCATCCTACACCTTCAAACCAACCAATAGAGGAGATAGAGACCCCCCATGGCCTAAGTGAAAATTAGAGACAGAGACCAGAGACAAGGTAGAAGAGAGTTAAAATAACCACCAGATCAACGAGCAATGCCACCTAAATCAGGAAGTGGTTCTTTCCATTCTTCTTTCTTGGGTTATAATAATTCAAAATAGCTTGTATAGAGTTGATGCTTCAAAAAACATAGGCAAAGTATGTAATACCCCCTCTTCTAGGGATTTACTGTAATACCCCTAGTGACTTTTGCAATTATCATTCATAAAGTAGTAAATTAAATGAATGTTTCCTCAACCTTGAACACAAATTCCTCAAGATCATTTCCCTTGTCAAAAGTTATGGAGTAGTTTGGAAATTGCAACATCAACATTGATTTTTGTTGGACATTAGTGCTTAAAGTAGAAATAACAATTATGTTAGATAATAGCCTAATATTTTGTTGCTCAAGTGGAACATATTATCCCTTACAATCCTAGACATATCTAATGTACATAACATTAATATAACTATACTCTTTCTTAGTGCAAGAAGATCCATGAAACAAGCCATGACTAGAGGAATGATCGCCCCCTTGCCAATCAATCACTACAATTGCATTTGTGATGTTTCAATTGTGTTATTACCATGGGTTACGCAATGTAAGCCATCTTTCCAAAGAGTTAGAGAATGCCTTTTACTAGTCTCACAAATATCCTATTTAGTCACAAATCCAAAGAAAAATGAAACCAACCTCTTCTGAAACTATAGTTAAAAATAGGAGTGTCTCCCTCTCCTTTGGTATAGTATAAATTATCTTATCACTACCCCTACAAAACCCCACATATAACAAATCTTCAACTTCATCAAGTACGAGCACTTTCATACCCCATCAAACGACTTAAGAAACCCAGGGTATTCTCAATATGGTCCCAAAGCCTTACAGGATTGGCCACTAATATATGTACAATGTTGAAGATATCAAATCAAACTACAAAACATTTTTGTACAGAATTTTTATTTTTATTTTTATTTTTTAACTATAATGATCATCATTACAATGCCATCCCACACCAACCATCATGTGCTATTGACATCTCCATAGAATCTAAATAACATTTTAATCATTCCTTTTATAATAGCAAAATTTTTATTACACAACAACATAATAACAAAACCTTGACATTAGATATACCACATGAGCAAAGATATGATAAATGCATTTTGTTATCATAATTTGTGTGAATAGGCAATTTGGTAAAAAAAAAAAAATAGAATAAAGACAAATTAGAGAGAGGATTTTAAAAGCTCATCCATAATAGTTTCACTATTCATTTATGAATTCTTGTAATTGAAAATATTCAAATAATATAATTATTATGGCATTCATTAATATTTATGAAAAATGAAAACTGAAGAGAGTGAAAGAAAACTCCATTCACTATAATTCTCTTCCATTGTAAATGCCCTGCATTTGCAGGTGGAAAACCATATTCCAAATTAAGCACCATATTAATTATGTTAGGTAGAAGCAAAGACTCAGAACATGGTAATAACATGTCCTTCAAATACCTCTTGTGCAACATGTTTGAACTGTCAAAACATAGCATTGGCTTGCCAATGTATTTGGGATTTCTAGCAGCAACAAAACAACCATGCAATGTTGCAATTATGAAGAAAAAAAATCCCTATTCTACCTTTTAAGTAGAGAAATGAGAAGTGACATGGTATGGGAGAAACAAGATGTTTTAAACACCTTCACTATATCAAAAATACACTCATAATAGCCATTAACTTGTGCACATTGACAAAGGTATATATGACATGGTATAATAATTGATAATGTGTTAACAAATGAGTTTTATGTGCACAACGAAAAGTAAGAGAAATATTACCGTATTATCATTCATGTTTTTATACTACCATAATATTTTTTGGAAAATGAAATTTTCATTACTGTCAATATGCACCAAGGTTACAACATATATACATAAGAGTTACATGAAGATTCCTTACCCATGGAAGTGGAGATAAATACATGAAATATAGCCCCCCAAGGGGTAAGGAATCTACATCCTTTCCAAATCACATCAACTATAGCTTTGACATCAATCCATGATTATTTATGAACGCATTTAATTATCTCGATTGTTGGGTGATTTATCTCCTTGAATAGCTATTGTGCATAGTATTTTCCAAAAGAAAAGAAATAGTAGACAGTTACATCATATAACATTATTTATCACCCTCTACAATAGTCCTTGGTCATCCAAGAATCACCTAGAAGGAGACCTCACCAAGACAAGGGGTCAGTACATAGATCCTATTAGACACTTCCACAAGACATTTGACATTCATTTTTTTTACATCAAACACAACATATTGGAAATGTTTTCTTTATGGAGTCTTGTTTTAATTATTTGACCTTGACGAAGCACCAACAAACCAAAAATTGGTATTTAAATGACCTCTTGCACTTCATATATTCCAACATCTATTTTAATGCATTCTTCAATGTCACTAGTCCCCACTTCCCACTTAAGCATGGAGTAATAGGGATCTTAATTCATGATCTATTTTACAAGTCCTTATTATCATAGTTGAAAAAAACCTTCCCATTAATTCACTTCAAGTCCACTTCTAGTCCCTCCAGTAAGATCCTAAATCCTAAATGAAAAGTTTAGAGCAACAATATTCGAGGAATATTTGACCAAAGACAATTAGGGGATATATTTCCCATTAGCATAATTTTCCCAAATATTTCAAAAAAGGATTCACCAATTCAACATGAATATTTCACAAAAACATTATAATATTAAATTATTTTCCTTGAAAAATTAGCCAATAAGTATTGATCCTTTAATTCACTCTCTTCGAGTTGTTGGAATCTTCTTTTTAAGGATGCTCGAGGACAACATTCTCAAGGAAGAGGAAGGGAACGGAAGGATGGAAATCAACAAAGTTCATTAGATTGGGTGGCTAGGAAGCCTTCAAATGGTCTCTTTATATTGGGCCATCAGTATCCAATTACATTTCTCTAAAGGAGCATTGAAGAAGATAAGTTGGTTTGGTCAAAAAATCCTAGTGCAAGTGAGTTCATTGCTAGACTTGGGTTTAAAGTAGTAATGGAATCTCCATTTATGGGGGAATCCAAGTAGCGATGGGATTCAATATCGAAGATCCACGATCCTATGTAGTTTAAAATTACACTTTGGTTAGCATTTTCAAATAAACTACTCACTTAGGAAAATGGATTAAAAAGAAAATGGGTTGGGCCTAATCAATGTTCATTATGCAAAAACAATGAATAATATGTTCATCATTTGTTTATCCCATGTCCTTATACTACTAAGGTCCTAAGTAATTCCTATGTTGAACCCAATCTAAAGGTGTCTTGGTCCTTTCCAAGTTCCGAGGAATGTTTGTATGCTTGACACTCTAATAAGATGGTAAAATGCTTGGAATATTTTCCAATGCTGCTCATATATGGTATTTGGAAAGCCATAAATGCTAGTATTTTCCAAGATAAGGATATTCTTTTGTCAATGATTTTTGGTTGCAAAAGCATGGAACGTCAACCTAAAAATAAAGAAGACAACGTTGTTGGTAATTCCACGTCTAGATTTATATATTCTATGGGATTTCTTTGATGGTGTAAGACAAGGTCGTCCTCTCATTTGTGGAGCAAGTGCTATTACTTTTCTCAATCCAAATCATTATTTTCACATTAAATATTCTCATAGTATGGGATCAAGTAATTGAGTAGAGTTGATTTCTCTAACACCATTAATCATGGATGATGTTCTAAGAGGCATTAAGAATTTGTGGGGTATGGAGGATTCCAAGTTTATTAATGATTCGACTAGTAGGAAAGTCTCACTTGTAAATATAAATTTGGGTCATTTGTTAGAGGAAAAAAAAAACATTTGCATGGATTTCTTTCAAGCGCACCTTTCATGAGTTCAACTCTGTAGCAGATGCATTATTCAAAAAAGACTTTGTCTCTCCCTCTTGATTCCTTAATCATTCATGATTTTTAGGATTATAGATATTCACCAAAATTCTACACCTAACAAAAATATGGTTCCTTAAAATTTTCCGTTCATTCAACATATTCTAGGAGTAGAGGTTAGTTGATTCCACTCAACCTTTAAGCATGGTTTGAATCTCTCTATATGTGCCACATTTGTTGCTCCCAATTCAAAGATATCCCATGCAAAAAATCATTTTCTCATAAGCCTCTTCCTAAGATAGTATTGTAGTAAGCAAAGTTGACCCCAATCGGAGGGAAAATTATATATGACCATTGACAAAATTCCCTACATCTCTTTGAACCTCATATTCCCAACAAATAAAGTTTTTCACCAACTACCAAGCAACAAAAGGAATGTTTAGAACTATTAATCATGCAATTTTGAAGGCCTTCACATTCCCACATATATCACAAATATTGAACTAGCCTATGATGACTTGCATATGTTGGGTTGATATCGCATGTTCATTTACAAGAATTTCCCATGGGGTTTCTCAAACCACTATCCAAACCATTGATCTTCTTACAAGAATTGTGTGTTAAGCTCTAACATCAGTAGTTCCTAAGCTTGAATTTTATTTAGGAAAAGTGAAAATCTCCTAAGACACCAAGCACACCTTTTTCAACCCCTTTGCTTGCTCCAAATAAGATTCTAAAGTCTCTTTAGCACTATAGATCTAAAAAAATTTAAGGCCTTTGCATTACCAAGTATATGACCCACCCGCCACAACAACCCCACACCCTCTCCCCCTTACCTTTTCTTTTGGAAAAGTGCAATCATCCCAAGCCACCAAGGGCAACCCTTTAGCCCTGTTTTCTCCCCCCAAAAAAAAAATTCACAACATCATTCAAGTCCTTTGTATTATTCCTATGAGGGGAATGTTGAGCCACTTAAAAAAAAAAAAATTGTGCAAACTATAGCACTTTATTGTGACTCCTCCTCCTAAAAGGCATAAGAATAATACTTCTAAAATAACCAAATTTTTAAGCCTCGGTAGGTGGGGTCCTCTAGAGAAATAAGGAATGATTACATGACATAATTTTGCATTTTCATATTTTCATACTAAAATATGGCATTACAAGGAGTTGCATGTTGTTATATATAAGCTTGTATATACATTTCAAAAGTGGCGTGAACATTTTGATTACACTGACAGTATTGATATATGTAGTTACATCATTGTTATGGGCATACTTGTATCATAATTCCACGATCAGGATTTGGCATAATAGGAGAAAGGAATACTTCCCTCATTAAGCAGTTATGTTTCACAACAAAAATATATTTATGAGCACAAAGACATTATGAAAATTAAAGTTAAAATGTGCACATATGAAAATCCTATGACAAATCAAGAATTGTGTGTGTGTGTGTGTGCGTGTGTGTGTCAAAGTTTATATAATATTTTTTTTCCATAATAGAGAATAGCATAGTTGTGATGGTATGACTTGGAAGATGACAAAAGTTATGAAATTTTTTCAATGCATGGGGACATGCAAAATATTTAAGTGTGGAGGAATGACGGGTCAAGAAATTAGCTCCCTTTTATCACCTTGCTATCATAGTTTTGACCATTTTTACCTTTTATATACCTTCATAATCACCTGTTTTGCATATCTTTGTCACCATCCATATGCATATATGTTATCAGAGCTACAAAGGTTACAGTGAAGATCTTCAAAGATAATGTCAAATCTTCTATCGTTTTATATCTTTTCTTCATTTAAAAAAAAACAAAAAACAAAAACAAAAACAAAAAACCTAAAATGTGATGATTGCAGAAAGTGATAAAATATGTAGCTTCCCTATAGACTTGTAGCAAATTTGTAGGATGGCGGCACCTCCATGGATAACTTAGCCAAACCAACCAATGGAACGTGTGGCAAAAAGTACCAGAATGGTTACTTACGTATTAGACGCACCAAGAAGCAAACATGTCACTCTTCTAGGAAAGTCAAAGTTTCGGTCAATGCGGTGAACAATTACGTGGGATAGCGTAGAGGCAGATCATTGAGTAAATTGTGACATGGCACCATGACAAAGCACTAGAAGATCATGATAAACAACAATACATCCTTACAAGATTGAGTGTTAGAGAATAATTTTTTTATGGCTTCATGTGATCTCCTAGACTCATACCCCAGAATGCGATGGACTGAGTTCCATGCTCTGAGTCTAGATTATAGCAATATAATGCTTAGTCATCATATTTGGTTCTGATTTATAGCAAGGAAACCCTTAATATTGTTATCTTCCAAACTTTATATATTATAGTATCGCTCAGCAGAGCATATAGATAGATATATTTCGAGTTTAATTATTGTATGAGCTTTTTATCTTTAATATATTTTGCAAACCAGTGAGGTTTCTTTATTTTTTTGCATATGCATATGTGCTTCTATCCATTGACGTTAGGTTATGAGGTTTCTTCAAGCTTGCACAACCACCAAGAGGGCCCCCTATGCCAAGATGTTCGACATTTCATATGTTTTTCATAGTATAGCTTTCTTTATTTTTCACAATATGATTTACATGCTATGTTTCTTACAACATTAGAAATACTCTATTTTTTTAGCATTTGACTAAGTACTATGTTTTCATTATAATATGTCAATCAAGCGCTTGGAAATAAACATCAAAAAGAATTAAAATTTAGAGTTAGTCCAATTATTACTTAGGTTTATTTTCATTGTGAATTTCAATTTCAAACAATGTGGATTTAATCACTTTTCATGTGTCAATATGGTGTAGGATAATTATACAGAACTTATGATTGTATAGAAGTCAAATTTTTAAAACTTCAACCATTATATTCAAAATAATTTTAAGAGAGTTTGTTCTTGAAAATCAATTGAATTTCTACATGGCAAAGAGGGTTGATAAATGTTTCAAAACCATGATCATATTGAGTTAGATTATGATTTAATCACTTTCATTGAATAGAATTTCCTTTAAATGTCAATTTACATTTGATAGAGTTATAAGCTAAGTCCCTTCATATATTTTTCTTTACTCTTCATAAGTTTACAAACTTAGAATAATAAGATAAAATGTTCTGAAATTCTAGTACAATTGAATTAACTGACAATATTCTTATAAGTTTATCTTACCTATGAAGGACTATATAGACTTCTTGTTACTAGGAGGAAGTATATGTGATTGATTTTATCCTTTATATATCCACAAAGATACCTTTATTGGAGATAATGTGACCTAGTATGTTGCCTTTAAGTACCACAAAAATGCTCTTTTTAGGGTTCAGTGAAACCCATACTTTCTGCACCTTTCAAATATTTCCTTGAGGTCTTGGGGGTGGTATGAATTATGCCTGGAGAATACATTGACATCATCAATAGACAATCCCACATTGTTCCCTATCATAGCTCTAAAGACTATGTTCATGGCACGCTAAAATGAAAATCCTAAAACAGGCATATATTGATGATGTGGACTCATATTTTAATAAAATTCATACTACTAGAAAGGTTTTGATGAGTAGAAGGTGATGGTGATCTCATAATAGAGTTTTGAAATGAATAATAAAAGTAAAATTTGATGCCTCATACCCTCAACAAGGTACAAATGGGGTTGGGTATGTTGCAGAGAGAGAGAGAGAGCAAATAAGTTTAAGAAGGAGGATTAATCATAGAATAACAAACATACATAGTAGATTCAAATAGATCATTACAATTCTATACAGTTAAAAAAAATTCCATAGCATGGAGAATTTTGTGACACTTATAGAATCCCAGAACTTAAAAGAGTTTGCACTTGGAGGAAAAAAACAAAAACAACCCAAGGTTGCACCAAATCTTTTGTATACCCCATTACTCAATCCAACTAGACCTCATTAAACCCCAAGGACAAGCTTCATACCCAATTTGAAACCATGTGGCAGGATGGTTCCCCACCAACTTATAATAGCTTAAGTTCTTTTGTAAAAGAAGAAGAGAAAAAAAGTGGGTATGCATTGCATCTCCTGCACTTCACATATGGGGATCAAGTATTTGATGGATTTCATAACATCCTTGTGATACAGATTTATGAAGGAATGAAATGAAATACAAATATAACCAAAAACACAGAGCTACATTGAAATGGAACTTCAATTCATTAATAACAAAGTACAAAAAAAAATTTACATGTAGAATGGAAATAAACTAGCTCGAGTGATGGTAGCTTATCTTTGAGGAGTGATGTACAGCTACATGCCTTCTAAATTGTGTTACAATGAGGCTCATAGGCCTATTTATTATTGAGAAACAATGAAAAACCCTAAAAATCCAAAAATTTAACCCTAGGAGATGAAGCGCCAAAAGTCTTTGGGCCTCGTTGGGCTAAATTCGTACATCAACTTCCTGGGGTCGTAACTTTGGAATACGATCTTTGTTTGACACGTATGATACCTCGTCAGAAATATATATCTAAGGAATACAACTTTCCATTAAAAACCCTTACCATAGACTTTTTGTTTTCCTATTTTCTAAAAAAACGTTATTTAGGGCCTCAAAATGGCTCTAGAAGTTCAAGACCCAAAAAAATTGCCAAAAATAGTAAATTGTGCAACAATTAAGGAAACTGAAAGAAACAATGTTGGGGATCTGAGTGGAATAGGTGGGTGGCTACTAATATCCACATGGATCATACTCTCCCCTTAGGAAGCAATGGTCTCCATTGTGTTGAGTGTCTCAACTGAGATGGGGAAACTTTTACTAAAATTAATCCTTGGTGAGACACTTGTCCTAGTGCAAGAGTTGGCCAGTTTTGACAACTCGATAAAGTTGGATCTTCTATTGGTGAGTGTTATTGATCTATGTGTCAATGATATTATCAATTTCGGCCTATTCCATGCAGTCTAGGTTGAGCTTTGTTCGTGTTAGTTGTTCTGCAATGTCTAATGTGTCCAGCAATAGCAGAAAGTATGGTTGAAGGCAGTCCACATTGAACACTAGGTGCAATCCAAGGAATGTTGGGATGCTGAGCTCGAAATAATTGTCTCCCACAACCTTGGTGATGGTGTAAGACCCATATCAGAGTGCTTGGAGTTTCTGATGGGCTCCGGCAAGGCATTCTTTCTGCAAATGCAACCAAACTTTGTCGCCCACCTGAAACTTATGTGGCACCCGATGTTGATCATCTTGTTGCTTGTACTTGGCATTAGACTTATACAAGATGTTTTGCACATGTTGATGGATGTGCTAGATGTATTCAATAAACTTAGTTTCTTTATCAGTTTTGAACTGTACATGTGCATATTATGTTTGTGCACGAGGCATGGCAACAACATTCGAATACAATGGTTGAAATCCCAGACCCACTTGAAAGGGATTGTGGCCAGTCGAGCTATGGAGAGCTCCATTATAATTTTGTTGTACATAAGGAAGGCTCTCATCTCAGGTTTGTGGAAGCTTGGAGTTGTAAATGTGTAGTTTGTGCACTATCATCCTGTTGACGACCTATGTCTAGCCATCGGCCTGGGGATGTAATGCAGTCGACTTGGTGAGCTTGATGTCCAATAATGTCTAGAGGCTCGACCAAAATGTGCATAGGAACATGCTATCCTGATCTAATATAATGGTATGTGGTATCCCACAATGTACCCACACTCATTCAAATAAGAGTTTGGCATTGCCCTTTGTTGTGATACTCTTCTTGCAAGCCGCCAATATAGCCATATTAGAAGAAAAAAATCCATGATCACACATATGCAGTCATTTCCATGCTTGGTAGAAGGGAGGACAGATAAATAATCCATGGATATGGATTCCCAGGGCTGGTTGGGAGTAGGCAGAGGAGTGTACAGGCCTTGCTTCTTGATGATTGGCTTAGCGATGGCATAAGTAGTGCATGATCTAATATATTTTCCAACATTTTTTCGGAGTCTTGGCTAATAAAAAAATACTTTTGTAGTACCGTCACAGTTTCTCCACACCAAAGTGTTTTGTGACCTGACTTTAGTGCGCCTCCCAAATCATTTTGGCACGCTCGCTTGAAGGAACACAAAGGTGGCTCAGGTAGCATAATAATGCGTCCTAGAGGTGGAAATCTGGAACTTGCTTTCCATCCACTAGCATATGGTATGTGGTGGCAAATTGTGGATCATTCATGTACATTTGCATCCATCTAGAGATCTTGTGGCCACAAGACTTGAGAACAGTAGTTAGTGCTATAAGGGCCGATGAATGCGTTGCAAGTTCTCTTCACAACTCTTACCGAAGATAAGAATGCCATCCAGATATATAAACATGAGAAAGTTGGTGAAGGGCTGCAAGATGTCATCCATCAGCCTCATAAAAGTTGTAGGGGAATTTGACAACCCGAAAGGCATGACTAACCATTCAAAAAGGCCCTCCTTGGATATGAAGGTAGTCTTCCATACATTTGTGGGCTTTATTGGAATTTGTGATAGCCATACTTTAGATCAATCTTCTATAGAATTTCCCACTATAGATCACCTGATAATGCAATATACTAAAGCAAAATACTAGATCTACTTCTACAATCAAACTTTGTGGAAGCTTAATCAATTTGAGCTAGATCAATCGGAACACATATAACATAGAAGAAGAAATCATACACATGAAACACATAAGAATACTTTGGGGAAAGCCTCAGCTGAAAAACCCCTATCTCTGTATTATCATACAAGTGGAAATATGTATGGATTACACAAAGCTTTAGCTCACAAGCTATCTAGCTCTCAGTACAATCCCTCAATGTTGTTCATAGACTGAATAGACACAACATATGCCTTCCCTCAGTCCTCCAAGCCTCCTATTTCCTTGTGTAGTTTCTCTTGTGTCCTCTGGCTGCCACCTGTGTGAATTCACCTCTCACACAACTCACCAAACTCAGAAATAACTGCGCAATCCTAAAGGAGATAATTCCTCCTGCATGGATGAGTTTCCTATATAGGAAAAATCCTCCAACTAATAGTACATTGCCCCTTCCTCTGATCTCAACTGGGTCTCTGATTGAACTAACATGCATGAGTTATTTATGAGAGAATATTCAGTAATCTGAAGTATAGTAGTTACATACATGCATGCATTAAGTAACTGAACTCATAATCAATTCCACAAACTGTTGGAACTAATCTAACTGGACTTAACTTAGTTAACTGAGCTAACTAATTACAACTCAAAGTATAACTCATCCTGGTCTCCTTTAATCAAGGGATAACTTCCTCAATCAATGGAGAAACTGTTGCATGTCTTCACATAGACTTCATGTTTGATTTCCTACAACTAATTAACTCAAGATGAATTAATTAATTATTTTACAAACAGCTGCTAAGATCAAATTCGAATTTTACTTCTCAATTTTAGTTCAGGGACTAACTAAAATTGGAATCTATCCCGAAATACCATTTATAGCAAAGTTATTTTTAGCATTTCCATTTTTCATTCCTTATTGTTATGTCCAACGCTGGTACCTAAAATGTTATTTTTAGCATTTCTTGTTGCTATTTTCAACACTCCCTCTCAACAAGAAAGGCATTCAACTTGAACCTGATCCTAAATCTTTGGAATGTTCTGCATGCAGCACTTCTCCCTAGTGTTGTTGCTCCAGCAACTTTAGAAACAAAAAAATATCCAACCTGAATCAGAATGATGCATCTGTCATCAAAGCCTCTGATTGTTATTGGCTCTGTCGATTGAAAACTCTGCACCTCTGTGCTATTCAGTATCTGACTGCTCTAGCATCTGTCACTTTGATCTCTGACTGCATCAATCACACTGATTCCTGTTGCTGCATCTATGCTGTTGTTGGTCCTATCTCCCAGCACTGCATCCGCACTGCACCTCCTCTCATAATGTTGCATTGTACTGCCATTGCTGCACTGCAACTCGGTTATTGAGAAGTAAGTAACTGACCTTCCTTTTGGTCTAGAAACACCCTCTGATGTTGAAGCCCCCTCCGTCGCTCCATCCACATCTGTCTCTACCCACTCAGCCAGTCCTGCTACTCCTCGTCAGGGCTCCTGTAGCAAGGTCTAATCAAAGAGGTTGGGTACCTCAAGGATCCTGCCCCTATTTCAACCTTCTTGGGACTATCACTCCACATCACCCCACCTCCTACCTGGAGGTATGGATTCATGTGATCCCTTTGCCCACTTGGCTCGAAATTTCCCCCTACTGGAGGTCTCTGCATAAGTGGATGCCTCCACTCGATCTCCTCATAGCTTCTCCAGTTGTGGTTGCTCCACAACCTCCTGAAGCTGCTTCACCAATTGTGGATCCTCTACAATTTTCTGAGTCTTCTTTTGGCACTGCATGTTGAGAGGTAATGTACTCTCCCTCTCAACCACCAAGTCTCCACAAGTTACCTTACTCCTCAAGGCTTTGCATTCATCTTGAACCTCAAGAGCATACAGGTTCTTGACTCGTGAACTGATCTGCTTCACCTGTCTCGTAGTGATGTGTCTAAGGAAAACCTTTCCCTTACTGAAGACTACATCACAGCCTTTGTCTTCCAACATCGTGATCGATGCGAAGTTTTTCTTTAGTCCTGGCACATACTTCATATCTGTCAAGATAACGCGAGCTCCATGCTTCCTCTTAAAAACAATTGTGCCTACTCCTGAGACACTATACTTTTCATCATTACCCATCGCTATGAGTATCTGGAGATCTTTCTCCTCTAAGGCACTGAATAAACTCTTATCATCGGTCATGTGGAATGAAGCTCCACTGTTAAGAAACCAACCACATCCCACCATGGATGAAGCCATGCATGCAAAGAGGGTGAAATCCAACTCGAACTGTGAGGCCAATGCCTCACCTTCAGATCCTTCCTTGCTTCCCATCTTGGATTTCTTCAATGGACAATTTGTAGCAAAATGGCCCACCTCATGACAATGAAAGCATTGCACTTTCAATTTCTCCAACTTCTTCCCACCATGGGAAGAAATCGATTTGCGATGAGAACCCTTCTCCTTCACTTTCTTTGCCTTACTCACTAAGGCGCAGTTTTCTTCATCCTCCTTGGATGAAGAACCATCTCTAGTGCTTCTTCGTATCTCCTCCTGCATCAAATCCGACCAAAGTCATTCCCAATCTGGCAATTTCTCTCTTCCATTTACCGAGTCTTGGTAGCTATGCCAGCTCTTAGGAAGACCGAGGAGAGCAAGACTCACCATGTCATCATCGACTATCGTGATCCCTGCCCTTCCAAGCTCATCCCTGCAGGTGGTGAGCTTGTTCAAATATGTAGAGATCGTGTCGCCCCTTTCACACTTGATTTTCCGAAGCTTGTCTTTCAGCGCCAGCTTCCTCTAATCGCTGCTATTTTGATATAGATATTTCAATGTTTTCCACATCAAAACAGTCTCTTCTTCCCATGGAGGCTTGAGGCAATGTGGTGTCGAACTCCCGCCAGGAGGATTCTCCTCACTCTAGCCACACATTTCTTACATTCTACCAATTCTGTAGCATTAGCTATTGTCGGCTTGGGGACTTCTTGATCAAGGAAGTCCTTTAGACCGTTGTCCTCTAATACTGCTTCCATGCGATCCTTCCAGGCTATATAATTCGAGCTGCCATCAAGGGCATACTCGAGTCTTAAACCGTTGAACGCCATTGGTGAAATTTGTGATGTGATAAGAATTCGAATTCTATAATCAGAAATTTCAAACTTAGAACTTCTCCCTTCTTTGTATATTGTTCTTCGCTTTGATCACTTTTGCTCTAATACCATGTAGAATTTCCCACTGTAGATCAACAAATTATGCAATATACTAAAGCAAAATACTAGATCTACTTCTACAACAAACTTGTGGAAGTTTAATTGATTATGAGCAAGATCAAATAGAACACATATAACTGAGAATGAGAAAGCAATCGCACATGAACACAGAAGAATACTTTGGGGGAAGCCTCAGCTAAAAAATCCTCTATCTCTATATTATCATACAAGTGGAAATATGTATGGATTACACAAAGCTTTAGCTCACAAGCTATCCAACTCTCAGTACAATCCCTCAATGCTACTCATATACTGAATAGACACAACATATGCCTTCCCTCAATCCTCCAAGCCTCCTATTTCCTTGCGCAGTTTCTCCTGGGTCCTCTGGCTACCACCTGTGTGAATTCACCTCTCACACAACTCACCAAACTCAGAAATAATTGCACAATCCTGAAGGAGATAATTCCTTCTGCGTGGATGGGTTTCCTAATCCTCCAACTGATAGTACACTGTCCCTTCCTCTAATCTCAACTGGGTCTCTGACTGAACTGACATGCATGAGTTATTTATGAGAGAATATTCAGTTATCTGAAGTGCAGTAGTTACATGAATGCATGCATTACTAACTGAACTCACAGTCAGTCCACAAACTGTTGGAACTATCTAATTGGACTTAATTTGTTAAATGAGCAACTAATTACAACTCAAAGTACAACTTCATCTTGATCTCCTTTAATCAAGGGATAACTTCCTCAATCAATGGAGAAACTGTTGCATGTCTTCACATAGACTTCATGTTTGATTTCCTACAACTAATTAACTCAAGATGAATTAAGTAATTATTTTACAAATAGCTGCTAAGACCAAATTCGAATCAATCTTCTCAATTTTAGTTCAGGGACTAACTAAACTTGGAATCTATCCCAAAATACTATTTATAGCAATGTTATTTTTAGCATTTCCATTTTTCATTCCTTGTTGCTATGTCCAACAGTGGTACCTGAAATGCTATTTTTAGCATTTCTTGTTGTTATTTTCAACATCTTCTTGAAATACGTGGCCCCCTTGAGCTAGCCAAGAAGGTCATCAATCCACAGTATTGGATACACGTTCGTGATAGTGATTTTTTTCAATGCCCAATAATCAACGCAAAGCCTCGAGGTCCCATCCTTCTTCTATACAAGTATAATCGAGCTCCCAAAAGCTGAGGAACTTGGTCAGATGTGCCTGTTTCAAGCTCTTAGATTTGTCTCTTGATCTCTTCATTTTCCAAAATAGAGTAGTGGTATATCGGTCAATTGGGTAGAGGTGATCTGGGTGTCAAATTGATCGAATGCTTGACTTGACAGTGCAAAGGCACCATTGTGGGTGAGGAGAATATGTCCCTATATTCTTCCATGACCGTATCCACTTGCTTCTACTATGTGGAGGAACCCTTCCTGGAGGAAATGTACATGACCATGATCTTCCCCTTACCTTGAGAGTGAATGAAAAAGAAAATAAATTTCTCGGTCTGGTAGACGATATTATTGCATTACTTAGTAGAGCCTAAAGAGATGACAACAAGCAGGGATGCCTCTGGTATTGTGTATAACTTATTGCCCAAAATAATAATAACAATGTGATTCATAGACTCGTACACAATATGATGCCTCCACAAGTATGGTTGGCTTAATAATTATGACAAACTTCAAGAGGAGAAACATTGCATAGTACCTTATCCGTGAAGGGCTTGATGTTGTAGGGAAGATGGCACTATTAGTTGATGCGGAGATCTCATCCTTGGTGGAGCCACCTGATGGTGTATAGTTGTGGATGTGGTGTGGTCAGTAGGCCCAGCTGCTTAATGACCTCTTTTGAGATGAGGTTATTTTGTCTTCTGTTGTCGACAATGAACTACAACAGAGACCCATTAACCCACATCTGTGAGTGGAAGAGACGCTCCCCTTCCTTTGGATCTTCAGACTCGAACTTCTACACTTTGGTGTTGGCAATGATGGCACTGGGATTTGTATCAATAATATAATTACCTTTTTCATTCCTCTTGTTAGGGTCTGACTCAAAATCAGAACATGCATCTGATTTTGAAGCCTTTAGCTCGAATTCCAGTGGCTGATTGGCATGAGACTCACTTATGTTGTGAGTGGGGCTCTTGTGGAACTCGCACCACTTCCCTGTGTCCTTCTTATTCTTTGAGGTGCCATTCTTTGTTGGAAACTTAAATGGGTTGTCCTAGGTCACCTTACCTTGGATTTGTACTTTGTTTTATGGTTTGGGGGTGCCTTTTCCTTGTTTTGGACTTGCAAATCCAAAGTCTCACTTCTTCTGTTTAAGTTTCTGCTTGATCTTGACAGTGTATCAGTATGTGGCACTAAGCGAGGAGATGTCCAGTAACTCCATCTCATCCTGGATGTATTTATGCATACAATCATGGTACTTGACTACCAGATGCCGCTCAAAATCCTTGATACCCAACTTCATGTGAAGGGAATGAAAGATATTTGTGAACTCTAGCATGTCTTGGTCCCTTCCCTGCCGCAGTGTAATCCATTTTATGTACTTATCTTCATAAATCCCGACAGGGTAATATTGTTTCTTGATCGTGTCTCGGAAATAATTCTAAGTCAGCTCGGTTGAAAACAGTGAGGACTCCCTATCATGCCTCTGCTCATAGTAGGTTTCCCACTAGTCCTTGACATGGGGAGCAACTTTGAGGAGTAAAAACTTGATATTTTCCTTATTGGAAAAATCATGAACTGAGAGGTATCCTTCCAATAGATTGGTTGATGCCTCCCACTTAGGTACCATTCATCTTCATGTGTTCCTTGACTCCCATTTTGTTGTATCGCAGTTGAACATAACCTTCAGGGTATGTCACCCTTGCCTTTTTCGGAAATATCTTCATGAACAAATATTCGCTCATGTTTTTTATCATATCACATTTACACATATACCAAGAAATCAAAATCACGTAGTCGATCGCATAGCTAATCAAATCCTAGATTGGCATGCATCACATATATATCATCATCGAGACACATAAAAGCATAAAGAGCATATCCATCAATAAATTCCAAAATATATCACATGTATAAAAATCATGCGCATAGAGCTATAGTGAGAACTTATGCTCAGATGGATTATATTTGGTGGTTTCATGGTAGGGTATACAATAACACATTAAATTGTGCTACATTCTCTAGATGCAGCACTTTATTTCTAACCCTGAACAATATTATAGTTTTCACAATACCACATCTCATAACAATGTTTCGTACTATACCGTTCAACAACAATTTTATATTAACGAATATATTTTGAACCACAATCTACTTTACACCTATTAAAGTGATCAGCATTAAGAAATCCATTGAACTAAATCCTAAACTCATGCTCATGAATTGCACTTAGACACCTCCATATCATGATTTATTATATAATTATAACAAACAAATCAATAATTGTATGTCTAAGTTGACTTTAAGAATTTGGTGTCTATTGCCTTAGTCAAAATGATGTCTCTTCCAATCAGTCCTCACCTTCAACCTTATTATTAGGGATGAGTGAATTAAGGATGTTAGTCCTTATTTGTTTCTCAAAATGTGAAGTTACTTTTGTTATTGACCATGTTTCTAAGAAGGCATTTATGTGATGTGACCCCGAGAATTATATGGAATTATTATAAAGTAAGCCTTATTAGTTTGGTTTCTTTACCTCAAATTAAAGGAAATAGAAAGTATTGTCTTTATGTCTTAGACACCCCCATGATAGTTTGTCTCTATTGTAGTGCCATTTTCTTATAGATTTCACTTCATAAATGTATACACCTTGAAATCATACTTGACCTTATCAAAATATTGCACAACCATACTCCTTTCACCCCCTATTCATATTGTATTTAGATGCTTTTTCTAAACCTAATTGGTCAATGTATGTTCCCCTACACTAATGTTCTTGGCACATGGATATTCAACCACAATTATTATCCATCTACTAACTAGCAATGAAATTTAATTGTCCTAAGAAACATTATTGATCTTTTGTCATTCCCTTTGTCATTTTCCACTTTGACCTTTGTTATCATATTTCTCCTTCTTCCCTCTAGAAACTTCACCTTTACAAATTTCCATGTCAATTGCACATTGTAGACGATAGGTTAGGTTACATTTGTCATGATCTACAAATTCGATGTTCAATTTACTCAGAAATTGGATGCACGGCTAAGGGGTGAACAAACTCCAAAATAAGTGAAGAATTTACAAATTCGATGTTAAATTCGTTTAATCATAAACTAAATGCATATATAAGGGATAAGAAAACTCCAAAACTTGAGGAGAATGAAGTTAAATTACATATATGCGAGAAGTCCTCAACCAAAGACAAAGCTAAAAGGTCAGCAAGGATTTGGCCGTGCATCATGTCTTGGGTGACAATAATATTCACATCGCCTCATTTATTGAAGCTCAATATGGCAAAGTTTGTAATTTCTTGCATATTTTTAAATTACCTCTCCCTATACCATAATGTTCAGGTCAGCTATGATGTATTTGCAGAGGATTTTAACGTTGTAGATGAAGGCATGGTGAGGTTTGAGATGATTGAAGAATGGACCAAATATGACATGTCAGTGCGTTGAACTTTGTGTTGTTGTTATCATGTGTCAACCTAAAAATTTTGAGATGGTCTAGGTTGGTGTGTGAAAGTAATGATATGCTTATTCAAAGACTTGATGTGTACCAAATTTAAAGAAATAATATTACTATTTATTTATGATGTTTTTAAAAAGAAACATGACAAAAAGGATAATTAAAGAAATGGTATTAATATTTATTTATGATGTTTTAAAAAAACACATGAGGAAAAGAAAAATTAAAAATGGTATAAGTATGTCTCTAGTCCAATGGTTAGGTGGGGAGGTTTGGTCCCCACAGGTTTTGTGGCGCAACCCTAGGTAGGACGATGTACGCCTTAGCAAAATAATATTTAAAAACTATTATTAACTTATTATTATGAGAAAAGAATAATTAAAAAAAATGATATTATTATTTATTTATGAGAGTTTTTATTTATTTATTTATTATGAGTTTAAAAAAACCAATGAAAAAAGAATAAATGTAATGGAAAGGGAAAAAATAATGAACCAAAAAGGTTAAAAAGTTAAAATATATCTAAGATTGGATGCTTCTATGATTCACAATATAAGCCAAGGTCTTCTAGAGAAATTACATAGAAAACTTAGGGTCAACGAGTTTCAAACCTCTATCTAGGTTTATCATCAAGATCTTTGAAATTTATAATATTTAGTATTTAATAATTTTTTATTTTTTATATAATTAGTCCAAGTGAGGGAGAGATGGAATAATTACGTTGTAATGTGTTCCCCTTTGAAAAGAACTCCCTCTGGTTCCATGTGTACCCTCTTGCACCCTCTGATCACTTGTTAGACGATTAAAGAACTACCTACCATCGAATGATTCCCTTGGTGGTTAGGGTAACCAGGTAACCACCTACCTTGTTAGGGTTTCTCCATTTTACTTACCATTACTTCACCCCCGATCTCATAGCTGAGGCACAACAAGGTTAGGTTGGGGTGGATCAGGAACCTATCTGATTTCTCCATTTTGCAATGCTTAACACCGAACTATTCCATTTCTGCAACGCTCAGCACGGAACCACACAACCAAATATTTATTAATAAATCTTGGCATATCCAAGCTAGATTTCGCAACGAGTGGTATCAAACTGGCAACAAAATTTAATGCACAAGGAATGAATCTCCACAACCCAATCTCTCGGACCTGCAGCTCCATTTCGATGTTATTCGTTAACTGTTTATATGGTGGTTTTCTCCTCACTTGGGATGCTAGTTATTTCAGTGTTCCTTTTCAAAGTGCACTTTATCTAAATTGGATATACGTGCATACTTTTCATAGATAAAATGTCATGTTTTAGATGACTGGTGTGACAATTATCCTTTTGTATTGGATAGCGCTAGAAAGCCCAAGGCCTTTCTTACTTTGGCCAGATAATTGGTTACATTTGATATTCTTTATCTTTTCCTTGTGATTATACGCTTATGTTTTTTTTTAGAAACCCATGGTTTCATTGACAGAGCCTTCGTATGCTTTGTTTTGTTCAGTTAAATCATTAGTGACTGGTCTCAGCTTTTTTCATAACCCCTTCCGCATACAACTACTCACTCACGTAATTTCTTTCCAGGTTCCTCTTTCTCCGTCAAACTGCTGGAAGAGTTTAATGGGTTTACTCAACATCTAGGTTATTGTTTCCTCTACTTAATTGTATTCATGGTTGCCTAGAGTTCCCCTAGGGTTAGATTACGGCATTGACCAAGTCTTAATTTTAAGCTTTGTACAATAGAAAATGGAGGGTAATCCTTATGAGGAAGGTATTTGATTTCAACTTATTTGAGAGCTTTGTATTGTTTGACAATATTTCTAGGTTCTTTGAGCAGTTTATTTATTCCAAGAAAATGATAATAAAAGTTGCATTGAGGTGGTTGCAGTTGTTATTGTAACCTGGCTTGGTTGGTTCGTTTCTAGGGAATTTGGGATCTTTCCTCAAACATGGATCCCAACATCAATGGATGGATCTGAGTTGGCACTGCAGTTTGGAATATTAGTGCTTGTCATTGCTTGTCCCATGGTCCTTCACAAAAAACCTAGGACCACCAAATTTTAATGGTCTCTAGATGTTGGTGGAAGATCCTATGTCTCTTTCAATGTTCTCTAGATGTTGGTGTCAGATCCTATGTATCTTTCTTTCACTGGCTTCAGATTCCTACAGCTAGCCATGGCATTTTTCTTCCCTTCTGTACAAGAAAAAATAAAAGGAACATAATAGTTTATTTTACTCTGTCCCTTATTCACAATAATACTCCTTTTCCTTTTTCAAACAACTAGAACATGCTTACACAGATGTCCAGCTCTGAGATGACGTGATAATAATATTTTCATGTCTAAGTCTTTGTATTCTGAAAATCCATTCCCTCTTTCTTATACTGCAAAATGGAGAAAGAATACCAATTTGTGCAAAAGAGATTTTTCCATTACAAGTTCTCACAAACTATTTTGATATTTGCATCTCTTTCAAGTTTGTTAATTATTAAAGATGTTGCTCAATCTGGTCTCTATAGGAAAAGTTGTGGTGGCTTACCCATCCAATATCCTTTTGGCATTGATGATGGGTGTGGGAGTTTTGAATATAGATCATTGCTTGTGTGCACCAATGACACCAAACTTGAACTAAGGATACCCGCAGGGAGATATCTTCTGAAGAACATCAAGCTATGCTAGTCAATATATAATTATCTCAGATCCTTCTATGTGGAGTCGCAGTGCAGGAGATGAACCTCCCCATAGCATAAGATTTAGTCTTCACATGAGTAGAAAGTTCTCCATTTCAAATTCCAATACTTTTATCTACTTCAATTGCAATGCGTCCTTTGTCCTTGTCAAGCCTTAGCCTAGTGATTGTGAGGACCAGACCAGCCGATGTGAGTCTGTATGTGATAGCAACAGTTATCTAAGCAAAAGTTTATGTGATTGCCCAAAAGTTATCTTTAAGGTCTCTTGCTGCTCTTACTATCCTCAAAAATGGATCCAAACATCGATGGATGGATTTGAGTTGGCACTGCAGTTTGGAATATCAGTGCTTTTCATTGTTTGTCCTGTTGTCATTCATAAAAAAACATGGGACCACCAAATTTTAATGTTCTCTAGATGTTGGTGGCAGATCATGTATCTCTCTCTTTCGCTCGCTTTAGATTCTTACAGATGGCCATGGCATTTTTTTCCGCTTCTGTACAAGAAAAAGCACAAAGAACATAATAATTTATTTTACTCTCTCCCTTATTCACATGAATACTCCTTTTCCTTTTTCAAACAACTAGAACATGCTTACACAGATGTCCAGCGCTGAGAGGATGTAACAACAAAATTTTCATGCCTAAGTCTTTGTATTCTGAACATCCATTCCCTCTTTCTTAGCCTGCAAAATGGAGGAAGGGTACCAATTAGTGCACAAGAGATTTTTCCATTATAGATTCTCACAAACTATTTTGATATTTTCAGCTCTTTCAGGTTTGTTAATTATTAAAGTTGTTGCTCAATCCACGCTCTGTAGGACAAGTTGTGGTGGCTTACCCATCCAGTATCCTCTTGGAATTAATGATGGGTGTGGGAATTTTGAATATATATCATTACTTGTGTGCACCAATGACACCAAACTTGAACTAAGGACACCCACAGAGAGATATCTTGTGAATAACATCAGCTATGCTAATCAACATATAATTATCTCAGATCCTTCTATGTGGAGTTGCAGTGCAGGAAATGAACTTCCACATAGCATAAGCTTTAGTCTTCACATGAGCAAAAAGTTCTCCATTTAAAATTCCAATACTTTTCTCTACTTCAATTACAATGCGTCCATTTTCCTTGTCAAGCCTTAACCTAGTGATTGTGAG
This sequence comes from Pinus taeda, assembly GCA_000404065.3. NCBI lineage: Eukaryota > Viridiplantae > Streptophyta > Pinopsida > Pinales > Pinaceae > Pinus > Pinus taeda. The sequence goes on from APFE030622277.1 coordinate 107,176, forward strand.
GACCAGACCAGCCAATGTGAGTCCGTATGTGATAGTAATAGTTACCTATGCAAAATTTTGCCTGATTGCCCAAAAGGTCTCTCTAAGGTCTCTTGTTGCTCTTACTATCCTCAAACATGGATCCCAACATCGATGGATGGATTTGAGTTGGCACTGCGTTTTGGAATATCGGTGCTTTTCATTGCTTGTCCCATGGTCCTTCACAAAAAAAACACGGGACCACCAAATTTTAATGTTCTCTAGCTGTTGGTGGCAGATCCTATCTCTCTCTCTTTCACTGGCTTCAGAGTCCTACAGCTGGCCATGGCATTTTGTCCCCTTTTGTACAAGAAAAAGCAAAAAGAACATAGTAGTTTATTTTACTCTCTCCCTTATTCCCAAGAATACTCCTTTTCCTTTTTCAAACAACTAGGACATGCTTACACAGATGTCCAACACTAAGAGGACTTAATAACAATATTTTCATGTCTAAGACTTTGTATTCTAAAAATCCATTCCCTCTTTCTTGTCCTACAAAATGGAGTAAGAATACCAATTTGTGCACAAGAGATTTTTCCATTACAGGTTCTCACAATCTATTTTGATATTTGTAGCACTTTCAGGTTTGTTAATTATTAAAGTTGCTACTCAATCCAGTCTTTGTAGGACAATTTGTGTTGGCTTACCCATCTAGTATCCTTTTAGCATTGATGATGGGTGTGGGAATTTTGAATATAGATCATTGCTTGTGTGCACCAATGACACCAAGCTTGAACTAAGGACACCCACAGTGAGATATCTTGTGAAGAACATCAACTATGCTAATCCACATATAATTATCTCAGATTCTTCTATGTGGAGTTGCAGTGCAGGAGATGAACTTCCCCATAGCATAAACTTTAGACTTGACATCAGCAGAAAGTTCTCCATTTCAAATTTCAATACTTTTCTCTACTTCAATTGCAATGTGTCATCTATCCTTGTCAAGCCTCTGCCTAGTGATTGTGAGGACCAGACCAGCCAATGTGAGTCTCTTTATGATAGGAACAATTACCTCTGCAAAAGTTTGCATGATGATGATTATAAGGGCTTTAATGGCATGGGAATTTTGTTTTAGGAATAGGATTGAGATTGGTTTTTTGTTTAAGAGGTTTTGATACTGCTGTATTTCTCGTAAGGGATTTAATGGGTTTGAATTTTAACCTTTTTGCAAAAAAGAATGGGATTAATGTTGCTAACATGGATTTCAGGGTCATTGATAGTATTTGAACCTGTGTTATGTATTTATGGATGGTATTTTGCAAGGTGTGGTGTCTCTTTGGGCCAAATAGAAGTTGTTAGGTTGTTCTGAATTTTCATCACCCTTTTTTTCGTTGTAGATATCAAGGTGTTAATTCAAAGATTCTACATCATTATCCAAGCAACAATGGGAAGAAGCCCCTTGTGAAAATATGCAACGAATATATTAATGTTGAGAGCGACAGTGGTAGGCATCTAAATAGAGGAAGTTTGGAAGGGAAAGATACGGTGAGCATGGCAGGACCAATGATCAAAGCAGCATTGTCATCTATGAGAAGCCCTGATAATATTGGCATTGTTAAAGAGCAAGAACATGATAACAGAAATGGGAATGTGAATGTTGTGCCTGGCCCATCTGAAGTAGTGTTGTATGGGATATCTATTCAATCATTATTTTTATTTCATGGTGAATCCATTTCTTGCATTGAATGGGCATTTGTGTATCTATTCGAAGAATTCACACTTAAAAATAATGCATAGATGTCAAATCACAAGAGCATCACAAAGATAAGCAAAGCAATTGAAATGAATTCGCTTAAAGATAACAGAATGTAGATACTCCTTGTGTTCTAAAGGGAAATACTAAATTAGTTGTGGTTAGATGTTGGTAGATCACTTCTCTCAACAACAATATACTTGCAAATTCTTTTCCCCTTGGCGTTGTTTGTTGGACATAAAATATATAATCTTAGTATTACTTCAAACCACAAATTGACTGACCAATATGAAAATCCCACAAGATGATAAATCAAGCTACATTTGTTGAGAGTGCAATGGCTCATCACTTTCAATACGATGATTGAAGTTGTGCTTGAAGAAAAAAAATTCCAAACATTACTTGATATTAAACAATGAAACGCTATCTGCAAAGAAGAGTGGTTGTACTCTTGGTTGTACATGTCTTACATTTTTCACAGTCTACTGGAAAACACACCAGATTTCTTACATCTGATCAGATTTTCAAATGAAATTGTGAGTTCATCTGAAGAAGATCTGACAAGCATGTCATTCATACAGGTTAGGTTTGCTCTATGGTATGTTTGTTTTCTTTCTCTATATTTTTTTTTATATGGAAAAACAATTGTCTATTTTTCATTATTGTTTTCCATTACATTTGATTAGTGTTACATGAAGAAACAAATATGTCTTCCACTCAAGTTTGATGAATATTAAAAATCGTTATCTACCTTAACCTTTTATCTATCAATAATTAAAAAAAAAAAAAACACACAAAAGCCCTGCTCCAAAAAGCAATTTAAAAAAATCAACAACAACAACACAAACAACCCCACAAAAAAAAATAATAATAATAATATCATGGCTATCGTGAACATTGTTCCACTATAAGAGAAGGTAGAAGCATGACCAGAAGACCACTTATATGAACATTAAGAGAAGGTAGAATCATGACCAGAACCTCACTTATATGAACATTAACAGGAACCATATAAAAGCATCAACATTAGTTCACCAAACCAAACCCAAGTAAAACTTATTTCCATTTAAAAAATATATAGTCTTAGACCCTCTAAATCAACTTCGATTTATACTGCTTTATAATTTCATTTTTGCTGCATCTATGCATCTTATTTAGATTTACTTATTCCCATGTAGCAATTGTTCCTCTAATTAGCTAACACTGGAAAAAGGTACACGATGGCTAGGGATTCGGATGAGGAATCCGAAGTCTTTCGTCACGGCTAACGAATGCATCACCCAATGAGCTTAGCCAACGCAGAAGCAAGCACAGACTTTGACCATGTCTCCCACTATGATGTACGACGCAACCAAACGAAGTCGTACCTACAATACCCAAGCGAGCACATGGAAATAACCCGCATAACTGGCAGCGATCAGTAATTGCTCGTATAATCGGAAGATAATAGGCATATTCGACAGTGATTACTTGCAGATCCAGTGAGACAATTCGCAGAAAAGGAAGAGATAACTTGCCTATCAACGTAATGACATCCAGATCTTCTTGTGATAATCTGTGTATCAAATGATAATTCGCATATCCAACAGTGATAAGTCGCATATTAGATTATAAGTCGTGTATCCTTTGATGACAATTCGCATATTCAGCGGCGTTAACCATTTCTTCGGCGAAGATCCCTCGCATAAACGGTAAAAACAAGTCGCATGTCAGTGTAATGACCCGCCCATCCTGCGGTGATAATCCACTTATCCCTCAATTACGCGCATATATGTTGGTGATAAGTCGAAGATAAGCATAATGTTGCGCATATTCCAAAAAATGATGACACATAAGCGGACTTGGTTCGTTCGTTTCCGGGGAAGTTGGGATCTTTCCTCAAACATGGATCCCAACATTGATGGATGGATTTGAGTTGGCACTACAATTTAGAATATCAATGCTTTTCATTGCTTGTCCCATGGTCCTTCACAAAAAAACATGGTACCACCAAATTTTAATGTTCTCTAGATGTTTGTGGAAGATCTAATGTGTCTTTTAATGTTCTCTACATGTTGGTGGTAGATCTTGTGTCTCTTACTTTCGTTGGCTTCAGATTCCTATAGTTGGCCATGGCATTTTTTTCCTTCTGTTCAAGAAAAAGTAAAAAGAACAGAGCAATTTATTTTACTCTCTCCCTTATTCACAGGAATACTCCTTGTCGTTTTTCAAACATCTAAAACATGCTTACACATATGTCTAGGGCTGAGAGGACGTAATAACAATATTTTCATGTCTAAGTCTTTGTATTCTGAAAATCCATTCCCTCTTTCTTAGCTTGCAAAATGGGGGAAGAATACCAATTTGTGCACAAGATATTTTTCCATTACAGGTTCTCACAAACTATTTTTATATTTGCAGCGCTTTCAAGTTTGTTAATTATTAAAGTTGTTGCGCAATCCAGTCTCTGTAGGACAAGTTGTAGTGGGTTACCCATCTAGTATCCTTTTGGCATTGATGATGGGTGTGGGAGTTTTGAATATAGATCATTGTTGTGTGCACCAATGACACCAAACTTGAACTAAGGACACCCACAGGGAGATATCTTGTGAAGAACATCAACTATGTTAATCAACACATAATTATCTCAGATCCTTCTATGTGGAGTTGCAGTGCAGGAGATGAACTTTCCCATAGCATAAGCTTTATTCTTGACATCAACAAAAAATTTCTCCATTTCAAATTTCAATACTTTTCTCTACTTCAATTGCAATGTGTCCTTTGTAATTGTTAAGCCTTGGCCTAGTGATTGTGAGGACCAGACTAGCCGATGTGAGTCTGTTTGTGATATCAACAATTACCTCTGCAAAAGTTCGCCTAATTGCCCAAAATACCTCTCTAAGGTCTCTTATTGATCTTATTATCCTCAAACATGGATTTCAACATCAATGGATGGATTTGAGTTGGCACTGCAGTTTGGAATATCAGTGCTTGTCATTACTTGTCCCTTGGTCCTTCACAAAAAAAACATGGGACCACCAAATTTTAGTGTTCTCTAGATGTTGGTGGTAGATCCTGTGTCTCTCTCTTTCGTTTGCTTCATATTCTTGTAGTTGGCCATGGCATTTTTTCCCCTTTTGTGCAAGAAAAAAACGAAAAGAACATAATAGTTTATTTTACTCTCTCCCTTATTCACAATAATACTCCTTTTCCTTTTTCAAACAACTAGAACATACTTGCACAGATGTCCAACACTGGGAGGACGTAATAACAATATTTTCATGTCTAAGCCTCTGTATTTGAAAATCCATTTCTCTTTCATAGCCTACAAAATGGAGAAAGAATACCAATTTGTGCACAATATATTTTTCCATTACATGTTCTCACAAACTATTTTGATATTTGCAACTCTTTCAGGTTTGTTAATTATTAAAGTTGCTGCTCAATCCAGTCTCTATAGGACAAGTTGTGGTGGCTTACCCATCCAGTATCCTTTTGGAATTGATGATGGGTGTGGGAATTTTTAATATAGATCATTGCTTGTGTGCACCAATGACACCAAACTTTAACTAAGGATACCCACAAGGATATATCTTGTGAAGAACATCAGCTATGCTAATCAACATATAATTATCTCAGATCATTCTATGTGGAGTTGCAGTGCAGGAGATGAACTTCCACATAGCATAAGCTTTAGTCTTCACATCAACAGAAAGTTCTCCATTTCAAATTTCAATACTTTTCTCTACTTCAATTGCAATGTGTCATTTGTCCTAGTCAAGCCTTAGCCTAGTGATTGTGAGGACCAGACCAGCCGATGTGAGTCTGTCTATGATAACAACAGTTACCTCTGCAAAATTTTGCGTGATTGTCCAAAAGCTCTCTCTAAGGTCTCTTGCTACTGTTACTATCCTCAAACATGGATCCAAACATCGATGGATGGATTTGAGTTGGCATTACAATTTGGAATATCAGTGCTTGTCATTTCTTGTCCTGTGCTCCTTCACAAAAAAACATGGGACCACCAAATTTTAATGTTCTCTAGATGTTGGTGGTAGATCTTTTTTCTCTCTCTTTCATTCGGTTCAGATTCTTGCAGATGGCCATGGCATTTTTTTCCTCTTTTGTACAAGAAAAAGCAAAATTTTATTTTACTCTCTCCCTTATTCACAGGAATACTCCTTTTCCTTTTTCAAACAACTAGAACATGCTTACACAGATGTCCAGCACTGAGAGGATGTAACAACAATATTTTCATGTCTAAGACTCTGTATTTTGAAAATCCATTCCCTCTTTCTTAGCCTGCAAAATGGAGGAAGAATACCAATTTGTGCACAAGATATTTTTCCATTACAAGTTCTCACAAACTATTTTGATATTTGTAGCGCTTTCAAGTTTGTTAATTATTAAAGTTGTTGCTCAATCCAGTCTTTGTAGGATAAGTTGTGGTGGCTTACCCATCCAGTGTCATTTTGGCATTGGTGATGGCTTTGGGAGTTTTGAATATAGATCCTTGCTTGTGTGCACCAATGACACCAAACTTGAACTAAGGACACCCACATGGAGATATCTTGTGAAGAACATCAGCTATGCTAATCAACATATAATTATCTCAGATCCTTCTATGTGGAGTTCTAGTGCAGGAGATGAACTTCCCCATAGCATAAGCTTTAGTCTTGACATCATAAAAAGTTATCCATTTCAAATTTCAATACTTTTATCTACTTCAATTGCAATGTGTCCTTTGTCCTTGTCAAGCCTCGCCCTAGTGATTGTGAGGCCCAGACCAGTCGATGTGAGTATGTCTGTGATAGCAACAATTACCTCTACAAAAGTTTGTTTGATTGCCCAAAATATCTCTCTAAGGTCTCTTGTTGCTCTTACTATCATTAAACATGGATCCCAACATCGATGGATGGATTTGAGTTAGCACTGCATTTTGGAATATCAGTGCTTGTCATTGCTTGTCCCATGGTCCTTCACAAAAAAAACATAGGACCATCAAATTTTAATATTCTCTAGATGTTGGTGGCAGTTCCTATCTCTCTCTCTTTCGTTGGCTTCAAATTCCCGCAACTGGCCATGGCATTTTTTCCCCTTCTGTACAAGAAAAAGCAAAAAGAACATAATAGTTTATTTTACTCTCTCCCTTATTCATAAGAATACTCCTTTTCCTTTTTCAAACAACTAGAACATGCTTACACAGATGTCCAACATTGAGAAGACTTAATAACAATATTTTCATGTCTAAGACTTTGTATTTTGAAAAACCATTCCCCCTTTCTTAGCCTGCAAAATGGAGGAAGAATACTAATTTGTGCACAAGAGATTTTTCTATTACAGGTTCTCACAAACTATTTTGATATTTGCAACTCTTTCAAGTTTGCTAATTATTAAAATTGATGCTCAATCCAGTCTTTGTAGGACAAGTTGTGTTGGCTTACCCATCGAGTATCCTTTTAGCATTAATGGTGGGTGTGGGAATTTTGAATATAGATCATTGCTTGTGTGCACCAATGACACCAAAATTGAACTAAGGACACCCACAGGGAGATATCTTGTGAAGAACATCAGCTATGCTAATCCACATATAATTATATCAGATTCTTCTATGTGGAGTTGCAATGCAGGAGATGAACTTCCCCATAGCATAAGCTTTAGTCTTGACATCAGCAGAAAGTTCTCCATTTCAAATTTCAATACTTTTCTCTACTTCAATTGCAATGCGTCCTTTGTCCTTGTCAAGCCTCAGCCTAGTGAATGTGAGGACCAGTCCAACCGATGTGAGTCTGTCAATTATAGCAACAATTACCTCTACAAAAGTTTGCCTGATGATGATTATAAGGGCTTTAATGGCGTGGGATTTTTGCTTTAGTAATAGGATTGAGATTGGTTTTCTGTTTAAGAGGTTTTGAGGATGACATATTGCTCGTAAGGGCTTTAATGGGTTTGGATTTTAACTTTTTTGTAAAAAAGAATGGGATTAATGTTGCTGACATGGATTTCAGGGTCATTGATAGTATTTGAACCTGTGTTATGTATTTATGGATGGTATTTTGCAAGATGTGGTGTCTCTTTGGGCCAAATATAAGTTGTTAGGTTGTTCTGAATTTTCATCACCCTTTCTTTTAGTTGTATACATCAAGGTGTTAATTCAAAGATTTTACATCATTATCCAAGCAACAATGGGAAGAAGCCCCTTGTGAAAATATGCAGCAAGGATATTAATGTTGAGAGTGGAAGTAGTAGGCATCTGAATAGAGGAGTTTTGGAAGGGAAAGATACGATGAGCATGGCGAGACCAAAGATCAAAGCAACATCATCATCTATGAGAAGCCCTGATGATGTTGGCATTGTTAAAGAGCAAGAACATGATAACAGAAATGGGAATGTGAATGTTGTGCCTGGCCCATCTGAAGAAGTGTTGTATGGGATATCTATGCAATCATTACTGCTATTTCATGGTGAATCCATTTTTTGCATTGACAATGCATTTGTGTATCTGTTCGAAGAATTTCACACTTAAAACTAATGCGTAGATGTCAAATCACAAGAGCGTCACAGATATAAGCAAATCAATTGAAATGAATTCGCTTAAAGATAACAGAATGCAGATACTCCTTGTGTTCTACAGGGAAATACTAAATTAGTTGTGGTTAGATGTTGATAGATCACTTCTCTCAACAACAGTATACTTTCAAATGCTTTTCCCCTTGGCTTTGTTTGTTGGACATAAAATATATAATCTTAGTATTACTTCAGACCACAAATTGACTGACTAATATGAAAATCCCACAAGATGATAAATCAAGCTACAATTGTTGAGAGTGCAATGGCTCATCACTTTGAATACGATGACTGAAGTTGTGTTTGAAGAAAAAAATTCCAAACATTACTTGATATTAAACAGTGAAGCACTATCTGTAAAGAAGAAGAGTGGTTGTACTATTGGTTATACATCTCTTACATTTTTCACAATCTACTGGAAAACACACCAGATTTCTTACGTCTGAATAGATTTTCAAATGCAAATTGTGAGTTCATCTCAAGAAGATCTGACAAGCATGTCATTCATACAGGTTAGGTTTGCTCTATGGTATGTTTCTTTTCTTTCTCTACATTGTTTTCGATGGGGCAAAACAACTGTTTATTTTTTATTATTGTTTTCCATTACATTTGATTAGTGTTACATGAAGAGACAAATATGTCTTCCACCCAGGTTTGATGAGTATTAAAAATTTCTATCTACCTTATCCTTTGATCTATTAGTAATTAAAAAATAACACCAAAGCCCTGCCCCAAAAAGAAATTAAAAAAAAAAACAACAACAACAAAGGGAACCCCACAAAAAAAACTAAGAATAATATCATGGCTATTGTGAACATCGTTCCACTGTAAGAGAAGGTAGAAGCATGACCAGAAGCCCACTTATATGAACATAGAGAGAAGGTGGAATCACGACCAAAAGCCCACTTATATGAACATTAAAAGTAACCATATAGAAACATCAACATTAGTTCACTGAACCAAATCCAAGTAAAACTTATTGCCATTTGATCTTCCAAAATGTGCAGACTAGATAAAAAATAATAGTCTTAGGCACTCTAAATCAACTTCGGTTTATACAGCTTTAGAATTTCATTTCTGCTACATATTTGCATCTTATTTAGATTTACCTATTCCCATATCGCAATTGTTCCTCTAATTACGTCGATAGGCGTCCCCTTATCAGAATTAGCAAGTTAATCATTTTCTTAATTAATCTTTTTTATCGGATGGCCTGAATTGAAAGATGCCAGTATATTCTTGTAGTCGTCACTAAATCAATGAATGAAATTCGCTACAGTAACTTTCTTGCATGTCTAGGACACATATGTAGACCATACTTAAATTAATTTTTTACAAAACATGATTAAAAATTTATTGTGCCTCTGGTTGATAACCACGTATGTTGATTAATGAGAAATGTATTTAAAAAATTTATAAAATATTAACCTAAAAGACGTGGATCAAAGAGGAACAACACTTATGCCTCTTCATATTCTGAAACGTATACTCCGACGACATGTCAATTGTAGTTTATAATTAAGCAATTATATTGTAAAGTTTCCAACTCCTGCACGTAAACCTTTGTAACGTTTCCAACTCGCGTCCAGGTAAACCTTAAACTATTTCCAGTTCACATCCTTTGTAACGTTTCCAACTCACGTCCAGATAAAATTTAAATTGTTGCCCGTTCACATTCTCAAGAGAAACTGTTACCCATTCATAAAGCTTACAAGGTTAAAGTTCTAACCGAATACAGCAGGCATCGTGTGGCTATAAATCTTTATTCTCCTTACTAGAGTGTACCATTGCCATTATTCATTCCTACCTTCCTCGCTAGGAAACCATGGATTTCCGATATGGTTGTTTCATATATGTCGTGCTCTTGGCCTTGATATGTTCTATGGTGAACTGTGGTGCTGAGAACAATACCTCGATCGACACCCTCCTCCCCCGAATGCTTTCCCAAGTTGCAGGAACGGATCGTCAGCATTTACTCAACCTGCGCAGCTCGATGCCATGAACGAATCGGTGCAGAACTACAAGTAAATAACTAGGGTTTAGTTTTAGCGGCTTTTTTCATTATTGTTTTGATCTAATGGGTTACCATTTCTGATTGTTGTTTTGGTTTCTTCTCCAATGCAGGATGTGATTTCGTTCATGTGAATTCTGGTTTGATTGATGTTGATGATGGGAGTTGTTGTAGAAAAGGGTTGTTGTAGCGGATGATGATTTATTGTAGATACAAACTCTGATAAATGGGTATATAACATTTTAAACATTCCTGGGTTTTACAAGTTTATGCCGTAGTCTAACTAGCTTGAGGAATTGCTCGGAAAGTTATGGTGCCATTTTTTCTTTAATGTATGTCCACATCTCTCCAAATCATTATTATACCAATTTAAACATATAAAATATATTGTATTCTCTTATAAACATTTTTTTATGCATGAAATTATTAATATTCTTTCTCTCAGTTTTCTTTCTTATTTCCTACCAGTAAACTTTATTCACTATCTTTTAGCTACACCCATAATGTATAAACTTAAACTTTACTATTTGATCATTCGAAAAAGAGAAAATAAGAAATGGAAACAAAAATGAAATCAATAAATAATATAACAGTTACCGTAAGAAACCCACAGGGCTTTGGATTGACGGTGAATGGGTGCGCTGTTAAGGCACTCCTTGCGATAGGTCACCAGTTCAAATCCCCCATGGGTACTTAGGTTAGTCTTAATTAGAAAAAAAAAACACTTAACATAAGAAACATAAGAAATGTAAGCCCCAAGGGTTAGCTCAGTTGGTCAAAAACTGTGCCTCGCCATCGGGAGGTCACAGGGTCGAATCCACCCGAAGCCCTTAGGGTCAGGTCTTGCAGTAGGCCGAGGGGCGATTTAGCCTAGCTATCACCCAGATTTTTCCATGGACGTAGCGATCACTCACTGACTAGGGTGCTCGTGAACCACATGCAAAAAAAAAAGAAACATAAGAAATGTAAAAAATCTAATCACTATCTCGCCCATTCCATTTAATTATTAGCAATCGCTATGGGCAATTTCACATGGAATGGAGCAATAACATAGTGCTCCAATAACCCCGATGCGATAGTACGTGGACTATCTGAAATCGCTATCAGCGATTCCAACACTCCAATGTTAGGCTCCTTCCGTTCTGATCTAGCGATGCGATAACAATCACAGACCCAATAACCTTTCCACTCTTCTCTATAATGGTTCAGGTCCAAGCTGTCGGAGTTCAGACTTCGGCGGTTCCAAAGGTCCCTTCCACTCCACTTGTGGTTCTTGTAATGCGATAATGATGCGATAAAAGCCTTCCAAAAAAATTCCATTACGATGGTTATAAATTTATTAAATTTATAACAAAATGTTTATGAATTTAGTAAATTTATAATAAAATATAATTAATATTTTCATAATATCCCAAATATATTTATGAAAAACAAAATTTGTTTTATTTTTATAAAATTGTGGTTTGCTATAAACAAATTAAAAAAATACAAAATTGGTAACATCTTTTTTGTTTCGTTTATTTTTATAAAATTGTAACATTGAACGAAAACAATACTCAATGCAAACAATATATAATTAAAATATTTAATCATCATAGATGGAAATTAATTTTAATTTCAATGATAAAACTAAATTAGGAGTTGTAAATGTGGAATTACTATTGAAGAAAAACACAAGGTCAGATTTGATATTGCCATATTAACACTTCCTAGATTCCCTGATCACATATGTAAAAATTTAAAATAAACTTAATATGTGGGTTTCTGTTAAACATCCATGAAAAACAAATCGAATGCATCTTTTAAACCTCTATTAAATGTAAATGTTGCACATTGTTTTGTATATGATGTATGAATTACATTGACTTGCAACTATATTCTTTGGATTGATGACCATTTAGAAAATACATATTTAAAATAAAAAAGTATATTGTCAATTTTACAACACCAAAAAAGATAATTTAATATTAGAATGGGAAATTAAACAAGTGACTTCATATTAATGGGTGACTTC